>NW_010585328.1:161853-212612 GCF_000705375.1 Tinamus guttatus
CCGGGGGGGCCGGGGGGGCCCCGCGCTCCCCCCCCCCATCCACCCAGCGAGGGGCTCCCCCGCGCCGCCCTTGGCCGCCCTGTCGCGATGGGCACTTGTTTTGTTCATCCTGTCGACGAGATAGGCAGGAAAAGGAGCGTTCGACTGCGTGCGTCTCCACTGTATATACATATATATATTATATTGAACTTAATTGGCATTTGAGATCTACTTCACATTTCAAGGTCCCGTCGCTTAAAGAACATATAGGAATGGGGCATTCTCTTCTGGTTGCGATCAGGACGCTCTCCCGTTGCTCACTCGTCTCCCTGTAATTTCATTGTGGTCACGAATGGCAGGGATTTGCATCAGTTATTTTGCATTTTCTATTTTAAAGAATAGGATGAAATTTGAAGAAAAAAAATCTAGTTCCCTAAATTGCAAAGGGAACAAATATGAGCCACTCAAAAAGGAAACTACATCATTAACAATGTTGCAAACATAAAGTTTAAAGTACAGATTTTATATTAATAAAAATGTATTGGTGTTCTTGGTATAAGTCCTTGCAGTTGGATTCTTAACTCCAGAACATTAGATTTTGATGACAGTCAGAGACAGCTGACTACACACACACTCAGGTATATACCCGTAGTGTCTTACTCTTATTTACATTTTTTTTTACTGCTACTCTTGCTCCAGCGCTTTGTAAATTATTTCACTCCTGAAAGGCATTTCATAGGATTTTATGCCGTTTTACCCATTGAAGATTTTCAGCCTGTCCAGGTATAATTTCTGTCATTATCTCTGAAAGTATTTGCATACCCACGTGGACTTTATAAGGAGTATAAAAGATAAATGGCCATATAAAAAGATTCTGTTTTGTATCCAACATTTTTGCAGTTCTTTGGATGTCATGAAGATCCATCTACGTTTAGGCCTTCCTTGCTCCTTTAAGGAATGCCTTCACATATTTTACACAGACACATTATATATATATGTGTGTGTATATGTATACAGATAATGAATTTTATTTGTGTATATAAAATAAATACATGAATAATATTCATTGCATTACACGCTTATGTGGCATTGCAAGTAGATCTACATGCATACAAATACATTTTTTCACAACTGTGTAAGTGTGTGTATATGCGCATATATATGTAAGTGTGTGTGTAATGGAACACATTGGAAGGAGATATGTTTCTACAAGAAAATTACTCAAAATAAAAATGTTTCTAAAGCAAAACAGTAAAGATAGTCCACTGCAAGTTTGTACTTCATTTTTTTGTAAGCCACTTAAGTTATAGACTTTACTGTAAATATCCACATACGCCCCCATCTCAGCACAAAAATATTTATGCATATATTTGTCCTTTGAAAACTAACTAAACAGGGCTATGAATTATGACTAAAAGATGATACTGAGATAAAAACATAAAATAGTAATGGAAAATGGAATTTTATATAATGTCAACAACTTTAGCATGATTCTTGGCATAAGCAATTTAGTGCAATTTCATTTGTCTGAACTAGAGTGATTTTACAAAGTGAATTAATAGAACATTAGTACTGAAGAAAGAAACAGTTTTTCCTTTGAAACATAAAGTGCCACTAACTTGAGATGAAACCTGAAAGTCAGTGAATAATGTATGGGAAAAATTAATATTTTAAATGTATCATATTTAAAATTGCTATGAACTTAAGTAATGCTTCACATCAAGAAAAAAAAGAAAAAAATCATTTTCGATTCAATTTTTATATACAACATTTTACAAATGAAGCAATTCACAAAAGAAGTAATGGCATGTAAACATATTGTTATTTTGCACACGAAATACACTCATTACAGCATATGGGTTTAATTGGGAGATGACAAAAAGAGAATACATGTTTCACTTTGTACTGCACTGAAAGGAACGCGTTTTTAAATAGCTGATTAATAATATGAAATGAACTGATACAGTCAATACTATCTGCGTGGGCTTTTGAGCATAGTGAAACCATACCACAACGGGACATTTATAAGAAGTGTGAGGTCAAGTAAAGCAATGTTTAAAATTTAGAAAGGGAGTTTAGACAATTCAGCCCGGTATTAAAAAATGAGCCCTATGGCCTATAGTACTGTTTAAAATTATTTAAAAGTATTAATAATTATTAAGATCTACTCTTTCAAGTAAAGCTAGTAGAAAATATGGTAAGATTCAATCCTGCACTTCAGCTCAGGGGCAAATTGTGGTCCCCTGGCTGTCTCGCTATTGGTGTCAGTGAGAAGAAGCTGCAGCCCTCAGTCTTTTCCTTAATATAACATCTACGAACTCCAGCATCTTATTTTATTTTATCTTATCAGATCATTGCCCTGCTTGGGACAAACCCTGCATGTCCTGTTCACTGAAGGCACCTGGGGTTTTGTTCATCTGGAATGAGCAGGACATGATCATCCTCCCTCTCTCTGGTACAACTACATTGGAACTTAATATAAGCTGAAGGGCTGTTTTTGCGTGATTCTTGAGCCCAAAATGAATTCTCCTGGAATCAGATCCTAGGGAGAGCCAGGCTGTCTGCATTTACGCCTAGCTGACCTAAAAGTTGCATCCTGCTCCCTTTAGTCCAGCTTCGGGGAACCAGGCCAGTAAAATCTGACCCATGGGAAGGAGACACGAGATGGGGAATTTTTCAACAGTTACTTCCAGAAAGAGTGTTTGCATAAGTGGAAAGCACTGGATGCGTATGAGCTTGGTTAGAAAAGAAATGCCCCTTTCTGGGAAATATGAAGGTCCTTGATGGGACTATGAGCACTTAAAACTTGTCTTGTTGAAGGAGACCAAAAGCCTGCGCGGTCTACGGGCTGGTTCCTACCCGTGGAGCATCACAGATGCCACAAAAAAAGGCAAAAGTGGGTAAAATGCTTTCCATGTCCTGCACAGCAGAGCTCTTTCTGGACACGTTTGACCCAAACCCCAAGACAAGCACTTGATGCCCTTCCCCAAATCACTTCTGATTAATTTTAGTACCTCATGTTTTCTGTATAGATGCTCAGTCCTGCTCTGAAATTTCCTGTTGATATTTTATTTTCAAAACAGCCGTGATGGAAGAAAAAAATCCTTTTTTTTTTTTTAAAAAAAACAGTTTTGCCATTTCACCTTTATTTGTTTAAATATAAGTTTATCTGCTGTGAAATAACCTTTTTTTTTCTTTTCCCCCCCACATTTATAACTGCATGCTAACCCATTCCAGAAACAAAATTTTAAAACACTGTGTCATGCTTATAGGATAATTATTAATCTTCTCACAGTTAAGAAAACCATACTAAAAGTACTTCATACAAAGGCTTATGCCTTTACATTTTCAAAAGTTTTTTTTTCCTTAATCAGATATGTCATAAGAGAGGAAGAAATTATACAATATATAGCATGTAGTAAAAGTATATGACTCCTACAAGGCTATTTAAAAATACACAAAAATTAATTTTTTTCTTTTGATTTAGTAGCATACTGGATGGAAAGGTATGTTTTTATATTTATTCCTGCTTGTGTCTTGCAGTTCTATGAAGATGATGTGAAACTACAATTTCAAAATTTTAGTAGCTATAAATGATATAAAAATAAGGAAGAAAAATGTTCATGCTATGTATCTGGAGGGATAAATACACAATAATCACGCAATTTGATGGCAGAAAGAATTACTATTTGACAATAAAACCAATGCTAAATACAAACAGAATAATATTGTTCTACTGAGAAATGTAGCAAATAAAATGATATACCAAAAAAAAAAAAAAAAGCTTTTGAAACTCTCTCTCTCTGTCTCTCTCCATGTTTAGACCCTTTTTCAGCTGAATGTTCAAGTTTTGTGACCTGCTGCGCAGAGATACTGTCAGGGAACCAATTAACCAAAACTTTTCCATTGTAGTTTTCATATCCCGTATCTCTGAACACCCCAAAAGACACTCGGTCTCACTTACCTTTAGGGAGGTGGTTTTACTGTTTATTGTGTGGGATTTGCTTGAGATCTGACCTTGTGTACTCTCAGTCGGGTGCTAATCTTGTTGGGAGCCGTGTTTGTAAGTTCACCTACGTATTCTGTGCAGAAGACCGGCGTTTTCGAACGGGCAATTCATGCATCTCTCCACATGCACAGGAAAGGTATAGATCCTGCAGGAAAAGTACCTATTTTTCAGAGGCATTGGGCATTAATAGCTGACCTTGACTTCAGCAAGAATACTGAGAAAACTCAGTATTTTCCAAAAAAATAGACCTTTTTCTTTAGAAAGTCAGATGTCGATACAGAAACCAGAGTTATAGTCTCTCTGATTAAAAAACAAGCACATGAGCAAAAAAAAAAAAACCCAACAAAAAACCCACTATCACTGGACATTTTTGTTTTTATCTTCATTTAGGTTTCGCATCAGCCCTATAGATATAATTCCAAACCTGCCTTTTCGCATGTGATAGCTGCTGGTTTTGCCCTTTCTTTCAGTTAGAAGAAATAATTAAACTACCACCTCTTTAAAAAAAAAGATACCAGTATTAGAAATTATTGTTCTTTACTCAATCAAAAAAAAATAAGAGTGGAATCTGCAAAGAAAGAATTAAGGTTTTAAATGTTATTATTTTGACTTTCCCACAGGAGGACCTTGGTACTAAACACTTCCACATATTTTCTCCTAAAATTAGGAAATAATAAGACACAGATTTTAAAGGCTTGTTAGAGGGAAAGTCTTCTACGTTATGTTACATTGAAACCTGAACAAAAATAGTCTAAAGTTTTTGAGGAACAGCCAGTAGTTGACAGCAAGGAAGAGAATATGTCGTATACTCCTCTACATTGATGAATCATGTAGCACATAACTAACTTTACCGAATTTCATTTGTTGCACCAGAATCAGGAGAAATCAAAAAATTGGTGTTTATCAGTGGAAGCCCCATCAGGAGAGCAGGATCGGTTTTTCGATCCATTTTGGCTGGATGTTGTTGAGCAGAAAACGGGAAAGGGGCCCAATCTAACGTCTTGCCTGCAAACATCCAGCACTCTTCCTGGATTCTAATTTCTTTGTCTACGAATTGAGGGTTAAACACGGAGGCTGATCCTCCTTCCATGGGATCAGAGCAAGCTCTGAGCAACGTCCCTGATGGGAGGATGCTCGTGACCCCGATAAGACCGGTGCCCGCTGCTCTGTGCCCTTGGGAAAAGCTCCTTGCTGGCACGGGAAGGGCTCCTTTCCAAATTGCACCTTGGACCTTGCTGCTTGGTGCCATCTCTGACCAGCTTTCTGCATTTTCATTTTTTAATTAATTTTTAAAAAACCCTTTACTTTGTTGAGAAGTGATTCGGCTCTGCTCAGTAGCAACTGGTCTTAGTGGGTTTGAAATTCCTGGAAAACCTCACTACTCACATTTTACAGATACAGTCAGAAAAGCAAGCTAGAATATTCAGAGGTGAGGTGCATTTTAAAGGGGCACTTTTGCCTGTTAGTTTAGTCAGTTAAAATATACGAGCTCAGTGCAGTTTGAAGGAGTTGAAGCAAGCCACAAGTGCTCTTCTCAATTTAAAGCTTCTACATTTTAATTCTTTTTTTTTTTTTTTCCTGCCACTGTGGCTCTGTAAAAGACCCTGGGGACAATGGGGGACTATGACACAGAGGAACAGGTTATACTGTCTACACAGAAAGTGCTATAAAAAGCACTAAATAAAATACACTGAATAAAATAAAATAAAGTTCCCCTAATTTGCAGCGTTTATAGTAGTCACGTTACATCAGCAGTTGGCAAGAAGAAGAAAAGGGAGACAGAAATGTGATCTCTAAACTGACAGAGCCTCTTTAAATTTGTTTGAGCAACGATCTCAGGAAAAAAAAAAAAGAAGACATACTACAGTGTTCTGGATTTTATTTGTTTAAATGCAAATTTATGGAGCTGGCCACACACCAAAAATTGGAGAGTTTGGTACTGCAGTTGCTTTGGTGTTTTTTCAGCATTGTAACAGGCTACAGAGAGACAAAGGAGAATATGAATATATGGCACTTGATATTTAGATTTGGGTGACATTTTTGCTTGTTTTAACTGTCATTTTTAAAAATCCATTTTCATTCTATCATGCCATTGAATCGCAGCAGACATCGATATAGAAAAGCTGGAATTATTTAATAAACAAAATTAGCATTGATTTTTGTACTATGTTTCTCATTGCCCAACCTCTCAGGCATTCATTGAGTCCTAAGGTCCAGGGAAAACTTGCCCATTGGGCAGAGTGAGAGGGTAGGTGGACCTCTTCCCCTCTCCCCAAAGTGGTTTCTTTTTTAAAGCAGAAAAAAAGCACCCCCTTTAAGAGGGCATCAAAAAGCCAGCTAAAATCTGATACTACTATCACACCTTCTGCAATATTTTTTCAGGAGTCTGAACCTGATTTTAGTGCCAAGGAGACGCTATGGGGAACTGAGCTGACCGATCCCGTATCTGCCTGCAGAGGAAGAGGTATCTCCTTCATCCCTCACCTGAACATGGCTTGGAGGATTTCGCTTTTCTAAGGCAAGCGTTCCCAGCGAGCTAGCTACATTCACACACTGCTTCTTGTAGCATTAGTACGGAACCAAGTTACAAAAGAATATTAATCTAACACATTCCAAAATTCAAATATGTGTGATTAATAAGCATTATAATCTATAAATAAGGCTCTAATGATACTTTGGCAGTGTTGTAAACACAAGAATCAGAAGCAATTATTGTCATTATTGTTCTGCAAGTACTTCCCATGAATACCAAATGGATATTACTGTCCAGCTCCTTGGCACATAGAAACCCTGTAAAGAAACAGTTGTCAGTCAGTAAGGTCTGGCTGGCTGCTATTAACTATGTTCGTTTCAAATGCAGCGTACCTAAGGACAAAGCGTCTAAGTTACTGAAAGCAAGGCAACTATTCGTTTAGAAATTCTCCTTTGTCTTTTTTTTCCCTTCAACCCACCAAGATATGTTAAATAAAGCCTATGAGAAAGTTTTCACATCCTGTGAGATGAACTGTTGTGTGACGGCTGTGATTAAAAATGGAAATGGAGTCTCTGCCAAAAAAACTACCCTTCTTTGTGTGAAACCCACAAAGGTAAGAAAATTCCAGATCAAAGGTGGTGAGAAAATAATTACAAAGGAGAAAACAAAACAAAACAAAAAACCCCAAAACTCAGCTATCAGAGGTAGCCCACGGACTGTTTTCAAGGAAGCAGGATGACAGGGGCATTCGTAGCTGTCACATTTGCCTCTCCTGAGGTTTCCACAGGTCCCACGGAGCAGAGGCCCGTCCGCTCGCCCCGTCCCACTCGACTCCCCCACTCGCGCTCCTTTGGCAGCCTCACCTCCCTCGCCAACCTCACCGCTTTAGACAGCGCCAGCCAACAGCAGCGTTTTGTGGTGGGTGTCATGTTGTTCTTCAGATGCCAGAGTGTCATCGTGAGCGGGAACAGTGTGGGTCTGACTCTCGGAGTCTGTAGAAAGAGAAGGAAAAATCCCCAAACAGTGAGCTTGACTTTCCAAATGTGTTCAATTCTTCTTTCCTCTCCTTGATATTTGGGGCGCGCAGCACCCTATACCATGTGGTTTAACATTTTGTTCTCTATTTGTAGGTCAACATTTCCATGATTAAACTTCATCCTTTATTCAGCCTGTTCTGGCTAGGCTTTGCAGCACATGTGATATAAGCTGTTTTCACAGCTAGTAGGCCAAATCTTACTCTGGATAAGTGAGCCAAACATATGTGCCTGAGTCAGACACTTAAATCAGCTCACTGGTAAATGGGAGATAACTCCAGGTGCAGCATTGAACACTGAGAACCAAAAAAGTGGGAAGGGTGGCCAACGCTCCTCCGTGTGGGGAAGGAGACAGCCTAGGCACACAGATAGCGAAGTCTTAGCCCTGCCCAAATTTCTCTTTCCCACATTTGCCTGAGGATACTGAGCCTTCTTCCTCTCAAGGGCACTATGTTCCTCTCTGTCACCCTCCCTTCATTGCCTTTACATCCCAAGCTCACCTGCTGACTGAGGCGGACGCATCTTCTCTTGCCTCGTGATAGATGTCAGTTGTTCTAATGTGGGATGGCACTGGATGACCTTTCCTCACAAATCAATGGAGCAATTCTTGGAAGTGCTCAGAGCCCTGAGTGAGCATTACCTGATCCAGTCATCCTTGGTGCAGAGGATTAAAGGGCTCTTTCTGGCTGTACGGCCTCCTTCTCCTGTCCTTCTCTGTTGTCTGGTAGCTCTGGCAAGCAGAGGGAAGCCTCCATGGGTAGCTAAGCACAAATAGAAGAGCCAGATGAGCAGGCAGGTGTCTTATACATGATTCAGACCAAATAGGTCCTTGACGTGTAACATTTGCACTTTCACTAGGGCTGGTCTTGTCCTGGCTGTTGGGCTATCAGGAAACCTAAACGCTTCTCGGCACATTTACCCTACAAGTGACATATCTGAGCAGCAAGAATAGTGAGGAAGAGCTCTTGCAATAAATCCAGGATGGATTATCCAGAAATGGGCGTAGTTTTGCCAGTTGCAGCCAAAGGAATGCACCTTGGCCTATGCTTTGGTGATGACTTGCATCAAATCATGGACTAGCTGGGCATGAGCTGTTTGCCTAAGGAACAAGCCCTTGCAGGGATCCACTTGACTCTCTAACTTACCCTACTTGTTAGCTCTTTGGTGGGCAAGCTTCAATAATACAATCGATGCCTGTGTAAGCTTTGTGCTCCCCATCGTGCTTGGAAGGACCTGCTCTGGTCCATGCAGTGGCACTTAGGATCCTGGTACTCGGAGGCTCGGAAGAGAACCCCCTCCTGCCACTCTGTCAAAAGGCTTCTTTTTGCCTTGGTGAATGCAAGGGAGTTGCAGAGATTCCTCTTGGCATGTCTATGACCAGCAGGGTAGGCCATGGCGAGGGGATGATGAGATGAAGCAGGGCATGATGTGATCTGCTGTGCTCAGAGACCTGAAATGGGGTAAGGCAGAGAGACTGGGCTGCAAAGAAAGAATTGCACATTTCTGATCTCTCTGGTGTGCAAGTTAATCAACGATACACAGGGATAAATCTATCTGCTTCAAGGACAGAGCAGTACCAAATTAGTGGAAAGAAGAGGCTTGCAACATCATCCAAAAGGGTCAAATGACCTCTCCATTACTCTCTTTTTGCAGAACATACTGGACTTTGGGCTCATCTTTTAAAAGCATAAGCCCAATTGCGCACAGGCAGTGGAAGAAGGCAGGAAATTTCTGTAATTAGAGTGCAAGAAGAACCCTCACATTGCTGTGATGTGAAGTAGAGGAAAAGCAAAACAAGGTTTTTCTTCAGTTACTGAGACAAAGGAAACTAAGTCACCATTTTTTAAGTTTAGGTAAAAGTTTCCCTTTTTCATAGTATAAAGTATCTCTGGATCACACAGGAGTGATTTACAGCTGTAGTACCACATGTAATTTCAGGTCAATGAATAGACTGTGTATTTTATATTATCTTTTCTATTGTTTCTGATTGTCTTTTTTGGGGGATTGATATTACTGTAAGTAAATACATTTGTCTTTTGTTTCATTTCCCCCTTGTGACCCATTTTATTTAATTAGAAGGAAATGTGTAATAGGAATGAGTAGCATCACACTGGGCTTCATCCAAAGCCTGTGAAATCATCAGTAATGTTTCCTATGGTTTTCATGGGTGTCGGATCAGGTCCAGCAGAAAGGAGGGGATATTTCCACCTTATCTGGAACAGGAGGAGGGATGTGTGCTGCCAGTGCAAAAATATTACTGCCATCATTTTAAGATCTGCCCCAGATATTAGAGAAGGGTTTTGCTACTGTGCATGCCTCTCCATGCCACGTGCTTCACATCCTTGGCAGTATGTTAAGGATAAAGGTTCTTAAAACCTTAACTCCAACTATACGTATAAAAAGAAGAAACAAATTAGCTAAAAGATAAAAGATATTGATGGAAGTATATGAGATGCTCTTTAACATGCATATTATTGACTCAATAGATTGTTACGGCTTCAGAGCTATTAGGGTCTGCTGTGTCAATGTGTACTTAGGGACTGTTTAATATGCAGATGGTTGACATGACAGACCGAAGCCATTACAGTCTATCATGTCAGAGGGGATACATGAATACACACTTTGCCAACACTGTAGAAAGTCCCTTTAAAATATGGTTACTGTGCAGACTTGGTTGCTTTTTAAAATAATTTAATAGATCAGGTTATTTGAATACCCCAAGACCACAGAACCTAGATTTATCAGCAGCAGAATTTATTTCCAAATTAAGCCATTTTCTATGTGGAATATGCAGTCAGTAGGACAGGGTGTAATCTCAGATATACAGCTCCTATCAAATCTTGTAAAATTAGCTCCTGCACTTGTGCATGTGTATAAGAGATCAGAATCTATCTGTCGTCATGTGTCTTTTTGAAGAATATAGTTTTGTCTTTTTGAGGGGTAAGGGAGAATGTCGTCTCTTTTTTTTTTCATTCAAATAATCTTCAGTAGCAATTAAATAGCTTATGCTACCTAAGAGATCAGTTATTACAAGATAAGCGGCATGACAGTTTGGAAAAACTGAATAAGTCTTTGATTATTTACTAAGTTTTGATATCTGCTATTTGCCTCAAAATGCTAGAAAGTGAAGTATAAGATACAAACATGAAAGGCTCATTTGATCATCATAAGGAAAGGAATCAGTAGTTTTGCTTTTCTTTTCCTCAACAACTTATTTTTTATTAAAATAGCAAAGCCAAGTGTTGTGTTTAATAAGATATATTTTTTCATTTAAATATCAAATAAAAATACAATTAAAATATTTCTGCTTTTGGATTACTTGTAGGCTATATTTCAGTGACGCCTATATCTAGAAAGCTGAGAGTACATATTTATTATATATTAGATGCTTCTAACAGATGCCCAGACCTCTTCCCCTGATTTCAAATGATTTTTTTTTTCCATGGCAGAGATCCAGGGACATTTTAATTTGCAAGCCTGTGAACTTGGAAATAATACTTGCAGGGGGGCATTGCATTCAGTCTCGTCCCTCTAAGTTTATTGTCATGTGCCACCTAGCTCTGATTCCAAGCTGGGTTACTGGACTGAGGGGCACAGTGTAAACCTAGCATGAAATTCATGGAGGAAAGAACACTCTGCCATTCATATAAGTGTAAATATGCAACAAATAGAGGCCTTCCCTCATATTATTGGGCTTCTGACAGCCCTCATAGTTTTGACTATTGCATTTCTCTGAACGCAGCACACTTTTGTGCCTCACTACAGCCTGGTTGGCATAGTTTGCAACTATTCACAAATGCTGAGATGCTGCAAAATATAACGTTTACAAAAGATACATCTGGTGTATATTTGCAAGGCTCAAGAATAGTTTAAATAGTGCCTGTGCTATCACCATATTAGGAGAAAAGTAACTCCTAGACCCATATGTGAAATCAGCAGTGAAATGTGTGCTGGTTCAAACTCCACTGATATAATATGGCATTTCTGTGTATAAATATGGACATGCTATACTGTGTATAATGCCCAAATTAGATAATACAGAACAAAGTGTAGACCTGGATAGGGCATGTGTGTTGATTGCCATTATGAATCCGTTTCAATCTATTTGATCAAAAATTGATCACGAGTTTTGAGGGACAAATGCTTACATTTTTAATTAAGGAGGAAACTTTGGCTTCTAATTGTAAGGCCGGCACTGTTTTCTTTTTTTCCTAATCATCAATGAGAATTGTGAGAACTACCTTGAAATCAAGGAAAAAATGTTGAGCAGCTTACTTTACATCACACAACATACTGAGGAAATGTCTGTTTCTTCCAGTGCTGTATTACTTAAGACACATTTGAAAACAATGTTTTCGTTAATGTGATGGTTAATGTTTTAACCACACTAAAGCAGAAAATTCAAGGTAAATCAGATACTGTCTTTCTTATGCAAACATGAATAAGGAGGCAGCATCAGACTTAATTCTGATTTCTGGGGCTGTAATTGAAACTAGGCTCGATGTGAGCTTTTTCTATTTTTTTTTTCCCCTACCATCACGTTGATATCTGGATGTTAACGATATTATTTAAAGCAATAAATCAACCTATAGAACAGTGTTCAGCTGTACTTTCTTTAAGCTACTTGACAGTAAATGGATTTTTTTTTTTTTTACTTTTCTCTACAGGCAGATTCATTAAAGAATTTTCATCTTATATCAAGGTACTTGAACTTAGAATGCTACCAAAAAAAAAAAAAAAAAAAGCTCAGTTTGTACAAATGCAGATTTTTGCATGCACGGTCTGCCTGACTGCTAATTTGGGTGAACACACTTAGGCTTAACACAGGCAAATGAAAGAGGAAAGATAATTTTTGCATATATCTTCTGAGTCCAGTGTGAGTCCCTGGACTCCAAGAGAAGCAGGTATCCACTTCCTGGGCTGAAGACTGTCACTCTGTGTAGCCTGATACATCAGTCTTAGTTCATGCATGCCAATGAGAACAAATCCTAACAACGAGCCTACAGAAACGAACATTTCCAAAAGCTTCAGGGTTTTGTGGAAAGCAGATGAAGCTAACTATGGGGCGCTCTAGCCACCGCTAATTGACCAAAGCAGGGTGAGATTTTGGCTAAAATTTTTGGCTGGACATTTTTGAACCCACCTTTGTTTGGCAATGGACTGAGTAAAGATGATATGGGACTGTGTAATTAGCCCAAAATACCTTTTGAGGAGTTCTCTATAGAACAGCCTGTCCAAAATTATTAGTGCCTGTCCCTCCATCTGGGTAGTGATCAATGCTGGGATATCTACTCTTCAGCACATAGTATGACTTTGGAAGGAAATGATTATTTATTTGATAGACAGTAAACACAGGCCATCCTATTGCCTTTTCATGCTTTGCTTTGCTTCTCTTGTCTGGATTCTCAAGGCTGTCTGGTGACTTTTCTGATCTCTCACGACAGACAGGAAGCGAGGTCTTCAAGCCCACCCTGGGCCAGGCTGTAGTCTTGGATGCGGGGCAAATACTCCCCCTTTGCTCTCCGCTTGTCAGAGGGTGGATTTTGCCTACACCTCCATTAAACTAATTTATTTTAACCAGCACAACTGCTTTCTCCTGTGGGTCCTCTCCATTCAAGGCACGAGGTATGCGAGAGCAGTAAGTGCACATTCCCAGATGTGGCCAGGTGTGTGCTGCGCATTGGAGATTAGGCTCCCGCCTGACATCTATGGGCTGAACCTCCCTGCTCCCGTGCAGTTTTGTCCTATTCACTACTGTGGCTAGTTTTATCTGAAGATATTTCCCATGCCCTGTGCAACTCCTGACCTTGCTGTGGACTCCCTTCTTGTCTCAAGTTTAATTTCTCGGTGGCGTGCAGACCTGCAAAAGGGAGAGTCTTAAAGTGATAAACTCCATCTTATATAGGTTCATCTAGAAAATAACGCTAGGAGGTTTCTTCCCTCAGTCCTCAAAACTGCAAAAAATAATGATTGGGAAATGGTTGAAATTCTATGAGCAAATTTTCAAGTAGGAACAGGCTTTTTTTTTTTTTTTTTCTGCCAAGATGCATAATAGGTGTTTTCAAGAGGTCGTTAACTTCAACAGCATAGTCAAAAACAGTGTTACACCCCACATTGCATCATTCGTTAAGCAATTAAGTTACTGATAGGCTTTTACATTTATTTACCTTGATGGAAAGATATGTTTACTCAACCTGAGTACAAATCAACATGAGGAGGCGGAAGTTCAGAGTAAATTTGACTAATGATGTTGTGTTTTCATCTTTAAAAGAAAGGGAAAAAAAAAGCCTCCTTGCTTTTGATGTTATTTTATCTTCATTGGAAGGGATCCGAAATGATCCCAACTGTCATGTGAGCACTCAGTTAGGCTCAGATCCTCTTTGATTGTATCTGAACATCTCTCTCAGCTGGCTCATACCTCCCTTATATGAATACAGCATACAGCACTCCGGGTTGTTTATTAAACAGGGCTTTGACTCTTCCTCTGTGAATGTTTTCACGACTGCATCTTTTAGCAAAATGTGGCATGCGGCCACCTTTGCCCAGGGAGACGTTAATGCAGCCTCCTTGCTGATGTGTGGCAAGAATTTCCTCTGAGGAGAACTCAGTTATCTTAAGATGACTTCTAAAATACAAAACTGCCTGGTGGAAGTTATATTTCTCAGTGAACCCTAATTATCTCTCATTTTCTTCCAGGTCTACTCTGTTTTCCAGTCTTGTTATATGGATTTTTCTCTCTCCCCAAGTAATTCCTCAGCATCCCCTTGGATGGCATCTACGGCACGTGAGCATTCTCCACAGTCTCTAAGATACTTTTGTTGTTTTCCTTTTTTGAACATTTACTTTTTTGAGATGACATTGACAGACATGTGGCCTAAGTCTCTGTGGGTAGAGCTCACATTTATTTCAGTATGTAGAGCAGCTTTAGGATCTGATCCATATTGAAGACTAGCAATGTGTAATGAGGCCTGGGCATATAAAACAATATGTATTATAACATTTCTCACTCAAAACAAATATGTTCCCTTCTTTTCAGCTGGTATAAACAAACAATCTCTATTGTGTTCAGTATGGCTAAGCTGTGTTGGATTATATAAGATGAACTTGGCTTCTCAGTTTTTCCAAATTTACTTTGTGAAAAAGCATCACTGTCCTGCAACACATATATTCTCACTCTGTGTCCATGCAATCCTGTGAATTAAGATATGAATCCCAAAGGCTGAAATTACATTTGAAATTAAGTCACACTGTCTTACAGGTAGAACTTTTCATGCCACAGATATAATTAAATTATGTCTCATTTTTTCAAGACTGAATCCTGTGTTCCTTAATCAAACAAAACTGATATTGAATCCTGTGACAGTTTTACATAATGAGAAAACAGAGAACTAGTTTAATAGTTGTTGCAACATACTCTCGTGCTGACCTGCAAAACCTTTTGCCCTGATATCTAAATTATCTTTTGATAAAAATTGGCAGCAGAATGAAATATTTGTGATGACTCGAGGTGGAAAAATTAACAGGGACCAGTTCAAAACTCACGTGTAATATTCACTGCCTTTGCGAACTGAACCAAATTTGAACCCAGGTGTTCACTCTCCAATTGAAGTCAGATTTTATGTCATTCTACAAAACTGTTATACTGTTCTGTAACTTATGCTGGAAGCAGAGTGAGCTGTTTTGGAGCTGAAATGATTTCATTGTTAGACTAAGTGTTACACAGATGGCATTCTTAAATGTAAAATTCTTTATATGATCCTTTCAATTTCGTATTTATTTCATTAGATCATTATTTATGTTAAAGAGACACTATTAATATGAAATGTGCTCAGCTTAAAAGAAAATGTTGAGAAGAATTTCAGGTATCTGATCCTCAATCCTTTAATTTTTGTTTTTCATATTTTTCTGTTTAAATCTTTTTTGTGTCTCTAGGTGTTATGTGACAGATACACAAACAACAGAGGGGAAAGAGCCTCACTTAACTGATTAGAGAAGTAGTGAAAGGGAATATGCACAAAGCGCTGCCAAGTTCACAGAGCAGACGAAAAGATAAAAAATAGAACCAATTCACCATTTTTTTAATGTAGGGTATTTGTTATATTAGTGGCAGGAAAATAATTTTCAGACAAAAATGTGATTTCTTAATCAAGGGTCTCTAATTCAAAATACATTTATTTAATAAACAGTAATTATGATAGCTGCAACTACTCATATCAATAATTCATTCAGAAGTAAACCATATCAACATATTAGCATTTATTTTTCCATTTAATAGGCTGTGATTTAAAATAAATGTAAATTGTCATAATCATTCAACTCCATATGCTGGGAAAGAAAAGTCACCTTAAACCAGATGCATATTGTGGAAAAAAAAAGGGAAGACAAGTTGTTCTAAAGAAACAGCATATGGGGGCAGATCTTAAGCTGGTGTAAAGATGCTCTGCTTTCTAGAAGTTAACATAACTATGCTGTTTCACACCAGCTGAGATCTTGGTCTATAATTTTTAAGAACCGGGTGTTTTGGAGGGCTTTCCATGGAGTCACATATTAATTTCCTTTTCTAAAGAGAAGCGAGAAGTATGATTTCTTCCAATTTTAATCAGGAGAAGGCAGTAAATGCCATCAAGAAAAATCCAGTTTGAGTATTTTTATGGGCGGAAACAGTAGGCTGTTTGCCTGAGTCGTATGTTGGCTCTGCATTAGCGTGTGTGTGTGCATGTGTGAGGAATACTTTTTTTCCTGTCTGCTGAGTTAGCCAAAGCCTCTCCTAACTACATAAAATCCTTAACTACTACTTATTTTATTGGCATACTACTCTTTCTAGTTCCCCCGTGATTCCTTTTGCTTTCAACAGGTGAGGTCAGAGATTGCAATCATGTGCAACCCTGTTGCGGGAGATGGGGATGAGCCTGAAAAACCGTCAGTGTTCCCCGTGCAGAGTCGGTGGCACCTTATCAGGAGGCCTGGGAGGAGACCAGTGGACAGGAATGGGTTGTCCATTTGCTGTCTGCTCTGTGCGCTGGAAAAGGCCCTCTTGTATGAGTTAAGAAATTCTCTTCCTCCCTCAAACAGTGTCCTGTGTTCTGCCTGGGGGGATAAGGCCACACAGCCCTTGCTCTGGCCTCCCAGCAATGCTCTCGGGGACCACGTCTGCAAGGCAAAGACCTTCCAGCATGCACCGTGTGGGCGAAGAGCAGCCGTCGGGCAGCACTGGTAGTCCCCTAGCCACTGGGTGGTGGGCATGGCATGACTTGCCCATCCAACCCATCTCAGGTGGGTTTTGTAGCCCCTGTCACAGCAATTAGGCGGCTACCATTTGCCACATCACTCTTTCAAGGCTCTCTATGCTGTGCTGCTGTGACAACAATGACTGTCCTGTACCTTTGGCTCCTACTGCCACAGGGCAGCCAAATTTAGCTGGTACCTGACTTTTGGCATTTCCAGCCTCTGAAATGCTTCGTTTTGTTATATTCCTTCAGGATTATTTTTAGGAGGAAGGCGATTTATGTTGTTCAATTTTCCCCACGTTAACACAGAGAAGCAATGGGTTTTCCACAAGTCCTTTGCATGATTCCTCTTTACCGTGTGGCTGTGATTTAGTGCTGGATGAAGCTCAAAGGGAGGATTAGTCTAGATATACTCCCATATGCTTGGATGCATATCTGAACCTTGTCCATACCATCCTTGCTGCTTTTGTTGGAAAAAGCTGGGCTATAAATATGATGAATACAGGCTTCCATGCAAGATGTTTAGTATTTCCTGCTTCCATTTGGGCCAGTGATACTGCCAATCCAGCCCTTTTTGGCCCTGTAGCTCTCGGTCCTAGGCTTGATGGAAATTCAGAAAATCACAGTGACAGAAAATGAATAGAGGAATAAAAGGAGGTTGATTTTTCTCAACTTTAATGAAGGTTAGATTAGGGTTGAGCTTTAGCTGTAGCTGAAACTTTGCTTGAGGATGGGCAAAGATAGAATGTTTTTATTTTAATGGAATTGGTTCATCCATCTTTCAGGTGATTACATTTAAGCATGAACCCATTTTTATGGTGCAGAGTAAAAGAATCTGTGCTTCTTTTTAAGAGCTTTGCCTTCTGGGAAAATTAGGACTGACTATAAAACTCTCACTATATTGTATTCAAGCAAATCTGGAGCACGAGAGAGAGAGAAAGAAGGGATGAATGGAAAGAGGGAAGCTTTTCCAAAAGTACTCTGCTCTGTCGTGTCCTGCTATTCCTTGGTATCATGGATGGGATCGTCATTACACATATTACCTGGGTATATTTCTGATTCCCTGTTAAGTTATACTTTCAAATTATAAAACATCAAATCACTTTGAAATTGATCCAAAAATTGCTCTTCTATTTCCATTTGTGGCCTTTCCACTTGGGTCATTTGTTAAAAAGATTTTCTCAGTCTCACTATAGTCAGTGGATCATTGTGTGGATTCTCCTCTCTCCATTTCAAGAGCTTCCCTGTCTCTGAAAGAAAGGCTGTGTTTTCTGAACTAAATTTGCTGCCTGTTGTTTCGTTAATAAATTAGAGATTTAGATTTGAGTCAGAGTTTGTGAGGAGCCGGGGAGGCTTTCTAAGCCCAACTTGGCTAGGTAGAGAAACACCTTCTTTGCATGCCTGAGTGTGGCTCCTGTGCTGCCCCATGGATTTCTGCCCATGCAGTGGCTGGCATGGTCTGCAAGGTGCAACTTGAATTGCAGCGACCTCCCTCCTGTGCTTGGTCCTGCCCCTGGCAGCCCACACTCATCCCTCTGTCTACAAGGGCTCGTGCTGCTCTTCAGGGTGGCCTTGGAGGCAGTCTAAACCTAAACTCAGACTCACCGCTCGGATGACTTGGAATGACTATGTTAGGCCAGAATTTCCCCTAAAATGTACTTCCACAAGCATACAGTTTGATCTTTGCACAAAGGATTTATATAAGAGCTCACTTCCCTCCATTGGCTCTGAGGAAAGCGTGCTGGGGGAATTTAGGGGAGCATGCAAACTGGAGGAGACCTGCACACAAAAGAGATTTTTCTTCTAAGAACATCTGCACAGCTGGAGCTCCTTCAGCGCCGCAGTTAAAAAGCTTGGGTGATACCTGGCCAGAGTCAGGACAGGGTCTCTCCAACACTCTCCCAACATGCTGAGTACAGCTGGCAGCTCTCAGGACAATCCCCTGCCAGGTACACACAGCTGCATGCACACAATTTTGCTGTCAGATGCTGCTGTTTGAGGATCTTCCACTCTGCAGGTAGACTGTAAGCAAATGACCTCAGGAGAGTAAAGGTGAAGAAACTCTTTTTCAACTCCTTTATATGCTAAAGTCAATGGGAAACAGCCACAAAGTTTACCTATACTCTTGGGAACATCATTGTTGCTAAGTATCTCTAGACCAGCACAAAACCAAAGTCCCAACCCTTAGGTGCCCTATAAAAATAAGCTTTCAGCACAGAGTGGAGAGACCTTAGCAACTGCTCTACTATAGAGGAGAGACCTGGCAGCCTCGGAGGAAGCTCACAGTGATGGGAAAGACTCTGACTTTTGACCTTGCACCTGCAAAGGTCTTTCTAAGGTCGGGTCACCACCCATGAGTGTAACCCTGGCTAATGCTGTCTGATCTGCTTTCTGGTGTGAATGAAATGTGTGGCTGAAGTCTTTCTTTCCTTTCTTTCCTTCTTTCCTTCTTTCTTTCCTTCTTGACCTTTGGGCAGGCTCTGTTTAGCCATCTCTACCCTCCAAAGGCGATGAATCCCGAATTTAAAGGCTGATCCTAACAATATAACCTGCGTGCTTGCCTTTACAACAGTGTGATGCTTAAAACTGAATATAAGCAAGAATTGGGCTTTAGATCTTACTCAAATCTCAGTGGAACTTTGAGGTTGTCAGACAGCACTGAAGTGAGAGATCTAGAATAGGAAAATTAGTGAACACAAAAGTCATGATATTTACTCAGTTTATTCATTTTTTCTCTTTTTTTTTCATAAAACCTGCATAACTGGCGTGTAATTGTTTTGCTAAGCGAGTCTTGAAAGTAAGAGTCTTGATAGCTGTCAAATATCTCCTTTGTAGTACAGTGTGTTGTCCTTAGAAGCTAATGAGTAGAGCTTGCTCAGAAAAACTTAATCAGCAGAACAGAGCACATTGTCAGTGCTTAGCAACTAATAAATTATAATAATATCAGCAGTTCCTTTTGACACAACCTTTCAAACTTTTGCTTTGTTTCTGTCTTCTTGCCACCAGTTAAGTTTTAATATCTACTACTACCTGTCTAGCTCTACTTGCTATGGTTGAGAGGACCTGTGAGATGACCTAACAGGGTGGAAGTGTTGTCCAAAATGAAATTTTGACAAATATCACAAAAAGAATTCTGAGAAAGTTCTTTGGTTATTACTTTTCACTTACTGGTGTTGCTTATTAGACTCAAAATAAAAGAAAAACAAATCCATGTATAATTTTGATCAGTTCAGTTGTTAAAATGTAAAACATATGCTTATCAGCTAATAGAATCACATTTGAGTTTCCCAATAGTCTCTATTTTTAAAAGACATGCTTATTAGGTTTGCCTTACAAAAAGGTGAATGTATCTAGAATCATCTCTATTATTAGTAATTATTATTGCTATAAGGAGGATCGGGTAGCTCAGAGGGTTGTTAACAGATCTGAGGCTCTCGCTTCTTTTTCACCATTGTAATTTGGCCCGGACTGGGAGTTACTGACAATCATTTCATTTTCTAATTGTTTGGTAGTTTATAGCAATTAGGTGGTGGGTTTTATTCACTTTCAACAAGCTGTATCTCCACATTATAAAGAAAACCACCAGGTCAGCTCTAAGTTGCCACTAATTGTCACAGGCTTAAATGGAGCTGTGTCAGTTTATCCCAGCTGAGGATCTGACCAGTGATCACAACTGGCATTCATTAGCAGATGTGTTATCAGACTCCGTGGAGATGCTCTGGGTTGCGTGACAATGGAGACTCAGCTGGTGCAGTTGGTGGATTCGTGCCAGTTTGTCGGCTCTGCTAGCAGGTGGAAATTCCAGGTCAACCTTGAGGTACGGCTTCTGCCACCCGGCCTGTGCTTCATGGCCCGGCATAGAAGGACAAGTTGAGGTTCAGGGCTGCCAGTTTTATTAAGGCATGAGCAATGTAATGCATATATTTAAAACAGGAAGCAAAGAAAAAGGGGGAGGAAGCCTTAGTGCTAAACTGACTCCTCCTTGGAGCCTGGCGTGTACGAGGGACTGGCTGCTGGTGCTAGGCGAAAGCACCCAGCTAATGTGGTAGGGCTCTGTTTTTTTCCTACTATTGTGTGTGCACGGCCTGAGCTAACACTGTAACATGAGTTGCATGCATATGACAGAAAAGTGGGGGGAGATGCCTCTCAAAAGAAGTAATCCTCAAATACAACAGTTTTTTCTCAGTGGCAGTTACCCACAGATACAGTGCTGTTATAGATGTAAACCAGTAATTGGGACTGTGGCTGGAGGAGCGTTTTGAATTTGTAGGTGAATGAAGAATAGGATGGAGACAAATCTGAGAGGCTGCATTTTTGGCAGAAAAATGGGAACAGTCTACCATCCTCCCTTGCATTTATTTGGGTGCACTACATGTCAAAACCAAGCAAATGACACATGCAGATATTCCTTGCTTGGTGTTTGGTGGCTGGAGCAGCCACTCTGTCCCCTTTCTCTTTCTCACTTGCCACTGCAGGATGGTGGTGAGGAACAAACTGCCAACCTGACTGTGTGGCACCTTGGGCAATAAAGATTTCTGGTTTCCCCATTAATATGGATACCTAAAGCCCCCAGCACAAACCTGGGTATTGGTGAGCAATCCTTTCAGCCTGTACAAACTTCTGACACTTTCTCAAAATTGGCACAATTTAGCAGAATTTATGCTTGTTGGGACACTAGGAAAAAAAAATCTTTTCGCTGTGAAACCTGTTACAGCCAAGGAAAGGAAAATAGCAGGAGGGTGAGGCTTAAATAGTGAGGGTAACACAGGAGTCACCGGCCTGGTGCCAGGCCTGTGATCCAGCCAACGGAAAGGTGCATATCTGAGAAAAGCACAGCAGTAGTGAATACAAACAAACTTGCACCATCTCCGCACACATTTTCCACCATCTTAAGCCAGATATGAAAAGATGTTTAGGCACCTAGTTGCTATGACAAATCTGTTTCTTTCTCTGAATAGTCATCTTTCGGCTCAGATCCACAAAAGCAGTTGACTGAGACCTTGGGTGGGATGCTGACATTTAAGCTCAGGGTCTCAACATATCCAACAATTTAATCACCCCAATTCTTGCTAATAGAGATCTCAAGACATCTACAATTTTCCTTTTGCTTATCTACAAAGAGAGCAGGAACCCTAGCCAGGGAGCTACAAGCTAAATATTCATAAAGGAAAATATTTTCCGTACTTCCTGTAGAAGTGGTGCCGATGCGCAGAGGCTTCACTGGGAGGAGTTTAAGACATTAAGGTGGAGAATAAGATATCTTCTCTTGCCTTCCTCTGCAGAATTATATTTCTCCCCGCTTAGCTATTTTGGATTGGCAAAAGCTGGAGGATTTTGTTCAGCATACTCACTGCTGTGTAAGGTTTTTCTAAAATATTGGTTTCACAGCCTAGTGAAATGGCACCGATTTTTCAGGAAAATCGGTAAAACATATCCTCAAAGGATGTACGGAGGTGATGATTATTGGAGTTTTAATTAAAATATCAGGTAAAATAACTATTACAGTGTGTTATTATTTCCAAGATAACAACAGAATAAGGATGCCCATTTCTTTCGTGAGTGCAATTTTCTAAATGAAAACGTGAACATTAATATCTTCAGAGATCTTACTGATCTTGTATGATAATTTAGAAAAATATCTCTATTAGGGATAGTTCTATATGCTTTTTTGTTGGAAATGCAATCACAGAATATGCACATAGCTGCAATCTGTAGACAGATTAAGTAAATTAAATCACTCAATGTCTTTTTTCAATAGCTCTAAAGTTAAAAGTAATTTGCAAAGAAAATACTCAGTTTCAATAGGTTTGTAATATCTGTTAATGATCTTTGGAAAAATTTCTGATAACACACGGGAATTCCCTCAGGGACAGGGTTGTGAATAAGTGTTTTTTTTAAGTTTGAGATGTCATTAGCTAGTGATTTCTTCAATGTAAAAAGCTGTTATGAAATAAATTGCAGAGGTATGCAAGTGAACAGGACAATCATTTTTATGAATAATATATATTTGTTCCACTGTGCTATCTGCCCAAATAAGAAATAATTTAAAATCTAAGTTGCCATTATAAACATAAAAAAATTCATGAATGCCTATGCATTTTGTGCTTACTTTATGTATATCCTTAGGAATGTGTGGACTGTTGGTATAAAAACACTAGTGTAAGGATCTGTTTTGCTTCTTTAACTATTTTTTTTACTAGGTAATTTTTTCAAACTACAACGCTGAATCCTTTCCCCTAATCAAAATGGCTCCAGCACAGCTGTTCTCTAGAAGACATCCTCCCTGATTTCTTACAGGGCCTGTAAGATAATTGAAGTTGCAGGTAAGTGCAATCATGGGGGGAAAAAATGTCCTTGTTCTGAGAATACTTTGTTAGCATGAAGTATCCCAATCTCTTTGACTATTCGGAGATGATCCAGATATCCATCAGATATCCATACTACTAGAATAAGCTGGCATTTTTTACAGCTATGAACGGCAGGTTTCCAGGCCACTTCCCCCGTCTGAGAAATCTGGAGTAGAAAAGATCAATAGAGGCTTCGTAGGTTACACATCTCCCTAGGAGCCCTGAGGAACATTGCTCTGTTCTGGGGTTCAGCTGTGCAATTCAGCCATGTGCAGTTGAGGATGAGGGATATATCTTTATAGGTTCCACAGGAACTCTGAAGGGATGCTGGTCTGGGTGATGGGGGACTTGGGCTCAAGGGTGTTCTTTATATTAATTAAAAGGTAAGCCTAATTGCCATAGAGAAACTATATGAAACTATAAAGACCTTGGTTTCATTACCATCCTTCAAACTTGTTTTACCAAGACCCTATTAATCTTGCCCCCTTTTCCCTTTTTCCTGATCTCTACTCTGAGGCAAACCAGACTACAGTAAACATGACTGCTGCCTCCGTGGTTCCTATGAAGGGATAAAGAAACGAGGATTTGCCCAGATCTAGGAAGAGAGGTGAGAGCTACACGTTTGAAAAGCCTTCTGCTCTGTTCTGGGCCTCTGAAGGCATATTGTAGTGGTCAATATCTGTCCTCAACTGATTATCCCTCAGAAAGTCTGACAGCCCTTCACCTTGTGTATGCAATGTTCAGTAATGCTCTGCATTTGCTCCAACAATAAAGGGGCACCATCCTGAATATGTCTTAATCATCACTAGTGTTGGTCACCTCAGTAAGTTGTCTTGTCTTTGGCAGAGGCCAGTACCAGATGATGTCAAGGAAGACTATCCCTCCTTTTGCATAACAGTGCAGCATGGAAAATGATGCCACTCTGTCTCTATTTGTTGACTAGCGTATGCCAAAAACTATTGGGATGACTAGACACTATTATCTACTTCCAGCTAGTAAAACTCTCATGGAATTTTTTCTAAGGCTATGAGCAACCATTATTATCATCAAAATCTGATCTGCTGCATAATGTATGCCACTGAACTTCACCCAATCTGATCTTTGCATAAAAATTTACTTTAACACCTGAAAATGCCTCATCATGTACAAATATTATGCTGTTTCTCTCAGTATTTTCACAACAGCAAGTCTCATTAATTAACTATATGTTGCATAGAAAAGAAATACCTCTTATCCATCTGAAACTTGATACCTCTTAGTTTCACCTTCCAAGATAGGAAAGAGTTTTTTTTGTTTGTTCGTTTTTTTTCTTTGCTGCTAATTAGGTTGAAAGATCACGAGGACGAAATGTTATTTATATTACGGTCATGCTTAAGTAGAGCTCTGGAAAAGCCTGGGGACTCCGTTGCATGACCTGAGGGAACAATGCAAGTCCTTCGGGGCTGAGACTGCTTGAATAGACACATTTTCAAAAGAGCTGAATGATCTAAATAGAAGGAATGTCAGGAAAGTCAGTGGATTCATATTTTTGAATCACCTGTACATTTCTGAAATATTAATCTGAAGACTAAGAGAAGGAAAGGCATAGAAAAATGGAGTTACTAGGACTAGGATGGAAAAATGTGTTTGGGAGGTAGTTCGTTAAAGAAAACAGATATGTTCAGTGGACAGCTCTGGGCCCTCTTCACAGTCTATAGGTCATTTTGCCTTCCATTGTCTGAGCTGGTTAAAAACTGACTTGAAAGTTCTCTAAGGTATGATATACTGAGGAAAGTGTCTGCAGCATCTGTTTCATGCAAGGGCCCAAAGCCCTCCAGCAAAATCGTAAGGACTGCCAGGGATCAAGCCAATCTTCTACCTTATCTCAAGCTAAAGAATTTGTTCCAAGATTATGGAAAGGATTCAGGTGTGATTTGCAGTCCTATGAGGGTGAGTCTCGCCTCAGAAACAGGCTGGTGCTTGTGTTTTTTAATCTTTTCTCAAGAAATTCCCCATCCTTTTGACTTTTATCATTTTTATTGCCCTTCTCTGGACCTCTTCTATTTCTACGTTCTTTCTTTCAGGGATGAGGTGACCAAATTTGAAGACAGTATTCAAAGTGAGGATGTGCCACTGATTTATATAATGGCATTATAATATTTTCCATATTATTCTCTAAAACTCTTTTCTTCATACAAACCCCATAAGATTCTTTTTAATTCTTTGAACTACAGTGCCTTTTAACATCTGTAGTTTACTCTGATCAGATTTTGACAAAGGAATAAAAGACTCCATTTTTCACATAGAATTTTATTTATTGTCTGAACTTTAGAGGAGAAATTGGTTAACTTACAATTTAAAATTCTTGGCAATGTAGACCATTGGGCAAGGATTTTGTTAGCAACCCTTCTTTAATTTCTTTAAAAAAGTCTGAAGCTGAAAGTTGGTGTGCAAGATCTTGCCTCAGAAGTTTGACTTGCATACCTTTTCAAACAATAAATGCAGTCAAATACTCATTTTTGGGGAACTTCCAGCATCCCCAAATATTTCAAAAATGTTGTTCTTCTGTATCCCCTCCCTGATGAAGTGTGCCAGAGTGACACATTTTCAGGATGTTTTCCCAGGGTCATGCATGTGTGTAAGTGGCACATGAGTTCTGTGCTCTGCGGTCTTCTGTTCACTGTACCACGTACTCCTAAACTAGGTCAGGGAAAGATCTTTTCAAAAAGGTGGTGCTTGATGACTGCAGAGGATGGGGATCTTGCTCTCATGTCACAGCTGGGCATTATGTCTTCATCAGGGTATTAGAAAAAGCTCAAGGAAAAAAAAGTTACATCTATTCTATTGCCAAAGATGCTTCCGGCAGCTACTGACTTTCCTTAGAGTTACCAATCCAAGTGCTGACCTTGACTGATCCTACTTATCTCGTGAAAGCAAACAAGATCACAGCCTGAAGCAGTATAGCTACAGGCTCAGTGATGACTACCAAAATGTCTATTTAGTATTTTCAGAAACACTGCTGTAAAGGTTTACAGTACCAGCTTCTAGATTTGTGGATAAGACCAAAACACAACCCTGGCCCCTGAGCATTTAGCCTCACTTATGCAGAAATTCATGCCTCTCGGGAGGCCAACACTGAGTTGCCACAAAACAGTTATTTTCTCCCTGTAACTCTACCTGAATTTAAGCATCGTATGATTATACACAGTCAAGTACTGGATAAAAAATAACATTTGAAAACTACAGACTTGAGTTCAGAGTTCCTTGTTAGCTCTTTTTATCAGTTGCATTACTCTTTTAGCAGTAAAAATGATTTTACTATTCCTATGAGAGATCTTTTATCTTTTTTTTTTTTTGGTTTAATGCAGGAAATTATCTTAATTCTTGCATGACCAGGACAGTTTTTCATAAGAAGCTATTTTTAGATGAGCTGCAAATTTGTTCCCTAGAAAACATTTCAGCTCAACTATATGAAAGCAAATGCATGTTTTTCCGAATATCTCTAAGGATAAACGCAGGTTCAAACACTCAGCGAACACTAAGAGGATCATCTGATTTGATTGTTGTGTATATTCATAGTTCTTGCTGTTTTATCTATTTATTTTTCTTTCTAGAACAGCAAAGACATGGACAAAAACAATGAGGTCTTATTGCTTCTGTCGGAAACTTCTGCTGACTACATCATGAGTTGGATTGGGCCCAGAGAAACCAAATACACACAAATAACAATGAGCTGGCCATACAAGGAAGGAAAATTACAGATAACAGATGCACGCAAATTAGCAATGCACCTTTTAGGTCATTTAATATAGCTCCCTGACACTGTGAGATTGTTTGCTATGGCATATTTTTGGCTGTTTTGTATATCTAAATTAAATGTCCCAAGTGATGCTGTGTTGCTAAGGAGGGATTTTGCGGCCTAATAGGTCTCATTGTCATAAGTTTTCTTCTTTTCTTAACATCACCACACTCCACCTATGCTCCTTTGTAAACCTCCTTCACAGATCTCCTCCCTTGGTGTATTTTCTCTCCAGTATCTTTAATCTACTGTTAGATATTATTAATCCAATCTATACATGTTTAACTCATCTGATCTTCCCTGACAAACCAGTCCTTTTGGTCTCCTGGTTATTCTTCCTACCCTGTTGTCACATCCTGCCTGTCAGCATCTTTTTTTTTTGTTATGAGATTTCAAAGACACAACACATACCTCTGAACTAATGACAGATTGTGGCATAGATATGAGCACCCTCAATGTCTTCTTACTAATAAACACTCCTGAGGCACCCTTGGGAAAACTATCAGCTTTCTGGACAGATGCACAAGCAGAGTTCAAACCACTTTCTTGGTGTCACTTGTCCTTGTTTTGTTGGTCAACAGCAACCTTTTGACACAGTAAAGCAATTTTTTTTTTAAATATGTCATTATGAATTTCTTTTCATGCTATAGGAGATAGAACAGCACAGATTAAAAATATTTTATTGGTGTTGTTTGAATTTTCCAACTCTTAGTCATGGGTGTCGCTATCTAATGTTATTAAACACATTGACTAGCGGTCTAGCAATATGTAAATGCTAGTAGAGCACATTGTAGAAAATAATTATGTACATAGTCACAAGCCTAGCTGTTCACTTCAGGCTATAAATTCTGATCAACAAACAACACTTCTTTAGTGCTAAATGAGATCTTGGCTGTAATTGAATGTCTTTACCTTTGTGTTCTGTTGGATTGGAGGAATATCATTTTAATCTGCTCTCTTTAAATTTTCATTAAGGAACGTTTCAGCTACCTGCAGCCTCATCTGGTGATGTTTAATGATATCAGCTAGCTCGTTCTTCTGTGCACCAGCAGGGGCTTCTTTAAATTGGTCAACTGCACAGAATGTTGTTTTTGAGTTTAATGTACTCAGAATCAACTCCTTAAAACAATGATATCTCTTAAGACAGTTTATATAATAATACACACATATGAGCACAGTTATATGAGTATATATATATATGCACCAGTGCACACATACATAAACACTATCCACCTTCTTTAAGACATTTTGACTAATATTATCATTAAAAAGTGCTGGTAAATTTGCAATTGTTATGCATTTTTGTTGGAGTTTACTTCTGCGATCTAAGATACGAAAGAAAAGCTGGGAAATTCATATGCAGCTGATGACATAACGCCACTGCCTCGTGATGCTGAACCTCACATTTCTAGGAGTGTAGGATGGATGTTCCTTGCTGGAATAATTACACTGTCAATTCAATACATATTTTCTTGTTTTCATGTGGGCACAAAAATGTCCAAACCATTAAATATATATTGTATAATGACTCCTGTGTTCCTTATTTATTCTAAAAAAGGCTTAACTTTCTGTGGTTGATTGATTATATAATAAAGCAAACTAAGAATCTGTGTTGAACTCAGCAATAAGCAGTGACACTTATTAATGTATACCTACATGTAATAATTATGTCCAAATGTACATATGTCCATAAATAAATGCACTTGTACATATATACATGGAGAGAGACACATACACAAATTAAAGGAAATCAGTTATGTCATAGCATAAACATATTCAAAGCTTACCTGTGATATCTAAGTCAGAGAAAACTTCAAGACATAAAGACACGTAAGAAATTATGGCTCAATACTTTCAATCAGCCTGTTACTATGAGGTTCAGTGGTGGCAGGCTGAATGCAGACTGATACCTGCAGACTTTGTTGGAGATAGCTGGTTCGCATAGATCTGTGCAAACTCTGTAACTTCTTTTCAAATCCTGATGTTTGCCAGCATGTATTTGGCACTGCTTCTCCGGGTCAGATAAAGTTATTTAGAAAGAATCTGCTGCTTCTTATTTGACCTCTATATAGCTTCAACCTATGGGCTCTTCATGGCCTATGGAATTGTGTTTAAGCTTACACATGGAACATGTTTTGCCATTATCTGCAAGAAAAATGGATATTTCTCCTTGATATCTTGCCCTATTTGTTTGAGATTTTGCTCTATGAAATTCTCTGCTCTTCTGTGGGCTACATAAAATGAGATCCACTGACTGGCTTTTGGCTTCTACTGGGACAAAATACAGAGCCTCGCTACTGAAAAATGCAGGGAAAGTGGCTTCCCTTATACATCACTCAAATCACACACACACTATGTTCAGTCAGTGAGGGACATATCAGGAAAAAAAAAGGATTGTATAATATGACTTTTCTCAGTGGAGACATATAGAACCCAAAATGCAAGCTTGAAGGTAAAATATGAATACTGTAAAGCAAACTTTCACCAAGCTAAATTCAAGTGAAGTGTTCCACACAGTTGTAATTACTACACAGAACATGAGCTTGTTAACTTTATAGTGTGCTGATGAAATAAGTATGCACGGCATACAGGGCAAAGGGAGGAGGCGACACTGGGATGCTATTGACTTTGCTGACAAGCCAGCGTGTAGAGAGCATACTAGGAAAAACTTTGTGAAAATGAGGCCAGTGAAATGGTGTGGTCTTAGAAATGACCTTTCAGAGTGGGTAGAAAATTATTTATGAAATCTGATAATTCTAGTTGTATCACAGACTATGCTGTGTTTGTGGTGTGTTTAACTGCATTTTCCTGAGTTGCTGTTTGACATTTCAACTGGAGGCTCCAAGCATTAAGGAGCATAGACTTTTAAAGAAATGTAGTCAGTTAAGATACAACTACTTGATTCACCAAGGGGAAATGTTGCTTGACTAACCTGATAGCCTTCTATGATGAAATGAGCGGCTGGATAGACGAGGGGAGAGCGGTGGATGTCGTCTATCTCGACTTCACCAAGGCTTTTGACACTGTCCCTCACAACATCCTCCTGGGCAAGCTCCGGAAGTGTGGGATAGATGAGTGCACAGTGAGCTGGATTAGGAACTGGCTGGATGGCAGGGCCCAGAGAGTGGTGATCAGCGGTGCAGAGTCTAGTTGGAGGCCTGTGGCTAGTGGGGTCCCCCAGGGGTCAGTCCTTGGTCCAGTCCTGTTCAATTTATTCATCAGTGACCTGGATGAAGGCACAGAGTGCTCCCTCAGCAAGTTTGCTGATGACATGAAACTGGGAGGAGTAGCTGATACCCCAGAGGGCTGCGCTGCCATCCAGAGGGACCTGGACAGACTGGACAACTGGGCAGTGAAAAACCTCATGCAATTCAACAAGGCCAAGTGCAAGGTCCTGCACCTGGGGAGGAATAACCCCAGACACCAGTACAGGCTGGGGACCGACCTTGTGGAGAGCAGCTCTGCAGAAAAAGACCTGGGTGTCATGGTGGACAAGTTTACCATGAGGCGCAGCAGTGTACCCTTGTGGCCAAGAGGCCAATGCAGGGGCCTGGAACATCTGCCCTACGAGGAGAGGCTGAGGGAGCTGGGCCTGTTCAGCCTGGAGAAGAGAAGGCTGAGAGGGGATCTAATCAGTGTATATAAGTACCTCAAGGGAAGCAGTGAGGAGGATGGTGCTGGTCTCTTTTCAGTGGTGGCCACTGTTAGGGCTAGAGGAAATGGCCGGAAACTGAAGCACCAAAAGTTCCACAGGAACTTAAGGAAAAATTTCTTAACAGTGAGGGTGACAGAGCACTGGAACAGGCTGCCCAGAGAGGTTGTGGAGTCTCCTTCTCTGGAGATCTTCAAAACCCACTTGGATGCAGTCCTGTGCCACGTGCTCTAGGTGACCCTGCGTATGCAGGAGGGTTGAACTAGATGATCTCTAGAGGTCCCTTCCAACCCTAAGCATTCTATGATTCTATGATTCTACTTAGTCATCTCCAGAAGCACCTGGACATGTTTCCTGGTGATAGCAAGGAGACCTGGGCATCTGGACGCTTTAGAAAAGCCTTTGGTCGGTGCCTATCAGACTCCCAGGATCTGCATCACCTTGTCAAGCACTGACCTTGCTTCAGCGGGAGGTGCTGCTGGGGACGTGCCGAAGGGGAACGCTGCTCCTCATTTGCCTTTCCTCCTGGAGCAAGGCTCTTCAGGAGCAGCTCCCACCAGGGAACCTCTTTTGTGTTTTTATCTCCCTCCTCTTGGCAAGGAGCTGCCACTGGCTCCCAGCCATGGCCCTATGGCCCAGTGTGCATGCTCGGCCGGTGCCTGCATCCCCTCCAGCAGCTGGCCCTCCTCGTCCTCCTCCACAGCTGGCTGCTGCCCCCTGCTGTGGTGATTATTATTTATTATGGCCAGTCCGTGTGCACTACATGTCCTGAGTCCACTGCTGTCTGAATCAGCACCAAAGTCCCCCTGGGTGGCCAGGAGCACGTCCTGATACACACTTGCTCCACATACATCTCCACGTGGCTTACACCCAGGGCTAGGAAGAGTGGGAGGGAGGGAAGGTTTCTGCTGGCACCTATTAGCACTATCTGATGTGACACATACTCAGTGTCCTGTGCTATATGAACCCAGCAGCAGCGCGACTCAGCACGGAGCTGCTTTCTCTCCACCTTGCTATCAACAGCAGGTCTCCAGCTATTTGTGCTATCTAGCAGGCAACACCTGAGGTGTTTTCTGAAAGTCACGGTCTCTGCTCAGCCACAGTTTAACTTCCTGTTGCTGCAGCGTCAGATATTGCTTGGTTTTAGCTGCTATCAAGGACTAGTACCCTGGTTCCATAGCATGGCTGCCCGGGATAATGCTTTTTTTTCCTATTTTTCTCATCTATCTTCTTCATCTTCTTCAAAACTGCCTGTTCATTCTTGTCCCTTTGTGCACGAATCTTTCTCCTTCTCACATTTCACCCTTCCCCTGTGTCTTGCCTCCTTGAAGACTAAGTAGCTTAAATACAGAGGAGCTTTAAATCCCACAACTCGGTACAAACAAAAGCACCTGGAAGAAGAATATACTTTTCTACTTTCAGAAAAGCTTAGAACCCTACACACATTTCGAACATATATGTACATGCAGGAGAGCCAAGGGCTGTGGTAATTCATTTGAGCTCTCTTCAGGATGATGGAGCAATACTGTTTCATGGCAGCTGAGAATCTGTCCCAGTATGTAAATGTAAATATCTATTTTTACAAGCCCTCCTACAGTTTGCCTTAAAAAAGGCTTTCTTTTTAGACACTAAAAGCATGCAAGCCAGTCAGAAATGTCCCACTTTCCATATTTTGTCTAATTCCTACCACTGACTTCCTTTGAAAGCTATCAAAATCTAATGAATTTAAAAGAGACAGAGTGAGTTAAAACAGAAGTAGCTTTGCCTTCAATGCAGTGGACCTGGAGGAACTGAAGAATAAGAGATAAAGAACGAAAGGGTACGAAGGCTTGTAAATCCAAGTCATTTAAAATGTTTTATAGAAAGCGGGCTCACCAAACTCAGCAAGTTTTTTACTGCCCTATTGCTCATAATCCTCTGCCCTTTGAACCAAATGCAGCAAGTCAGTGTCAAGAGCAAATATTCATGTAATGTAATCTCTACATCAGAGCATGTTTTGCCATGAACTACTTTTTAATTTGGTTTGAGTTTACATTTAATTGCTTCCTTTGCATGTTGGTGCACACATACAGCCCCCCACCCCCAGCTCACCTATTTCATATGTAGCTATCAAGCAAGCTGAAGCCGTGTATTTTGGATAAGGAGTATTGAAACCTCACAGCTCAAGGAGTTTAAAGTGATTTGTCCTCTTTTAAGATGGGAACCATATGTGTAGCTTGGGTCCAGATCTAAAGTTTATTCTGAATATGTTAATTTGAATGTATTAGGATTTGGCATCCAGACTCATTTATTTGTTATGACACTAGTCCTAATATCCACTACTGTGTGTTCACCTTTCCTGCCACTAGATAGGGAAATGTTTAGCATATTTACTTGCTCTGAACTGATTTTTAATTAATTCCAGCAACATATCATGTTTAAGATATTTTTCTCAGTTTTATTTCTTAACATCCTCTATGGCAATGGATTATAAATGACCTCTGCAAAAACTTTTGAACATTTGGATCACTTACACGTGGTCACCTTCCTCTGACAACTTCCTCTTATCCTACTTTCCCTCTGAAAGCCTTTCCCTGGCTTTTGAAAGTGCTCCAATCAGGCAGAGAGGTACATTTCCCCCTTGCAACAGCCTCACTTGTTTGAGAGATTGTACCCTCATGGGGTGTTCTTGTCCAACAAGCTCTCTCTAAAACTGCTGTTCAAAACTTGAATCTCAGGTCCCCTAAAACTATGGTAAACATCAAAGACCTGCAATTCCCAGGATTTCCCTCATCTCCTTTTGAAGACAGGCAACATAATAGGGCTTCCCAGACTTCTTTTGCTGCTGCATTTTTTAAGGGAGGAAGGCATCCCCTTGTCAGTATCTTGGCTTTTTCTCACTTTATTTCCCCTCAGAACTCCCAGATGAACACCATCCGGTTGCGGTGATTTACTGCACTTGAGTTTCTCAAGTTACTCTACAACTTCCTCCTTAGAGACTTCAGTCTGTATAAAGGCCACACTCTGATTTTCTTTACAAAGTGCCTTTGGCACAGGAATTTCTCCATGACTCTCAACAGCAGATATGATGCAAGAGATTCATTTAACTCCTCTGTTAGCTTGTTGCACTCTTCTCCTGACCCACTTTGTACAGATTTGTGGGGCTCTCTGGGGCTTTTTGGTTCATGACCTGGGTTAAGCTTTACGTTCACCTTCAGGCGAGGCTTGGTTCTCAGGCTTGGTGCTCTTTCACTGCTCCATGGAAGGATATTTCTGCATATTGCTGCATCTGCTCTCTCACATCTTATGCGTCTAGCTTATTAAGCCCAGTATCATTCCTCTATAACATCTGTTACATGTTGAAAAGGAGATGGGCTAAATCCTCACTGACACAAACTGACCTCGTCCATAGGAAGACATTCAGGTGAAGAGCTGGCCCATATACAAGCTCTCTCCCACAGCACTAAGGCAAATAACCCCCAGGGATTCCACAGCAGAGGGGTAGTCTGAGTGAAAACAGCGGTGTGACCCACATCCCAGCCCACGATCTGTCCCTCAGCCCACTGACCAGCCTCTTGGACCTGGGCCTTTGACAAAGGAAAGTCAGAATCTTGCAGAAATCCTTTCTCTTTTTCCTTTTTTTTCTTGCCTTGTCTTTTCTTTTACAAAAGATAAAGATTACCAGAGACAACCAACCCAATATTTAGTGACCTTGAGATACAAAACTAGAATGTAAGAAATAGGGCAAATATTCTCCATGCCCTGTTTAACTATCTGGGCAGCATGTGCTGTGTCAGTCCAGATGTTTCATAAGAAGGTTAGCTTTATAACACCAACCAGAAAATATGTGTTTGCAAATATTACTGAGCTTTTTAAATTAAAACTTGTTTCACTGACCTTTGTTGGCCATTACTCAGTCTGCTTATTGAATCAGACCCTTGGTTACTAGGTTAATTTATATTACAATCTGTAAAGATGTATATACCTGATTTTGATATATGACAATCAACACTGCCCTGTGGTATGGGATAGATGTGGGTTAGACATTAACCACAATTGCCCAAGCCACAGGTATGGAAACTATGTCTTAACCAGTTCCATGGCTTCATCTATCAAACAAGAAATGAATTTGTCCTGTGATCGGAGTTGTCTAAGCTACTAGAAAGAATATGGGGTATCCTTACTGCACTTATTTATTTTAAGTGAAAGAGAAGAGAAATCTTACAGAGTAGCTCCGTTTTATCATTGGCTTCTTTGGGTTAGATAAAAGACTTGACCTTCCTAAACATATGCTGAAGCTTAATATGCCTCAAGATCCACAATTTCAGAGTTCTAAGTCTAAGTCTAGTCCTTGAAATCTATACGAAGACACCAACAGGCATGCTCATCTCTGGGAAACACACTGAAGTGAAAAGATCTCAGAAATTAACTAGGTCCTTAATTCTCTAAAGTTTGTGAATTCCTTTTCAGTGTGGGGTTCACCCTGCTTTAGTTGTCTTAAAGTTACTTGTCTAGTCTCAGCTCATACTTTCCTTCCTTCTCTTCTATGGGTGCCACTTCTGAAGGTCATTCAGTTCAATTGTTTTGTGTGGGCATTTTAGAAGAGCGTGTTAAGTGGCCACAGTGAATTCCCCTTTTACCGGTGGAATCTCTCTCTCTCCTTCTGTCTTTTGCGTATAGAAAGGGTGTAGGTGATTACCTTGTGCAAAATGATTATGGTGACATTATGACAGACAGTCACCCTCAGACTTAGTTCACAGTCTGCCTTTAATTTTAGTGAGTTCCGTGGACTTTATTTTTTTTGTCTTTTCCCATAGTCCATAATAATCACAGTCTCTCAAAATATCCTTTCACTCTTATTCTCTTTTCACTTAAAAGTTTTTTTGATTTTCTGCTTTACATGATGTAAAGAGAAAGGTGATTTTCTCGGTCTCATTTCATCCTCTGAAGGTGTTCTCATTTTACCTTTCAATACTTTGCCAATTTGTAGTGATATACCACGATCTCACTTAATAGTGCATGAGCAAAATCTCAGCAAATGGCCTTGTACTGCAGCACGAAATTATGATGCAGAGAATGGACTGTAAAGAGGCAGGTTTAAAGATGTCTCATCTAACTGGTATTACCAATTTTGTACAGTTATAATAATACATTGACAAAATATATCACAGTACATTTTCAGATCAGTTTGAAGTATCATTTCAATGACCAGAACAAATGTAATACACAGATATGACATTTATAAAATATGGTTTGAAATAACTAAGTGAAGCAATTGCAATCATACTATACAGCACTTAAGGCAATCTCCTTCTCCATTTTTGTATCCTGTCTTCACACAAAACAAGTAGGCTACCCAACCCATTAAGGAAGTCACTGAAAGGTTCGGAAATCTTTCAGAGGTTTAGGAAGGAACACCTAAAGTAGGCAAGACACTGAAAAATGATGATCCTAATCATTAAGCAAGGCAAGTCTTGACATTTTATTTTCACTGTTCTCTTAGAGTTTCAAAAGGCATAGCTACATGGGCTTGCTAATGACAGTACTGCTTATCACTAATGCTGTTGGCAAGTTGTGAAATGCAGCAAGCTCAGTCTTAGCTTTTTATTTTTTGGTGTTTGCTTATACTGTGGAATGTGCACATTGTCATGACTCAGGTTGGCTCTTTCTCAAAAATGCTGCAGCACTAAATAATTTTCTCACTAAAAGCTGTGTGCTATTCTCTTTTTCTATTGTTTCTCTTCCTTTTTCAGTCACTGAAGCCACTGTTTCTGGCTTGTATTCTGGTTCATCTGCCAGTAGTCTTATTGCTCTGAAAGGAAACTTTCTGAATACTGCTGCACCATATCATCTTTTCACTGCACTTTATCCAGGAATAATCATCATCTTCCTCTCCTCTTAACAAGAATTTTTACCAGGTCTTTACAAAATTTTGCCAGCACACAGGGCAAGACATGTTACCTGGAAATGCTGCCTCCTGTGTTAGTCAAGCTAACCTTGTCTAACATTCCTCCATGATTTACTTTCCTGGTGGATACTACCAAGTAGAGGAAATCTCCCTTGACATAAGCACTGTAGCTGATGCAAAATGAACGATTATTAAGCATCTTTCAATTGTTAGAGTGTTAAAAAAGATATGTTTAAGAAATGAATCTTGAACATGAACAAACTTGATTTTAATTAAAAATTAGCCTATATTCACAGTGGGACAACTCATGATTGTCTTGTGTCTGCAGAGTCATCGAGACTGGAAAATTTTGCCTAACCTAGAATGATGCCTAGACCTTACTGGAAATTTACTATTTGCTTGTATATTTGAAAGTAGACAACGGTTTCCCAATGAGTTACGAAACAATTTTAAATTTACCTATTAAATATGAACTCTTTCCAATTTTAGGAAATTTCTGACAAAAATTTGGATGTGAAAATGAGATTTTAAAGATAGATATTCATACCTTTGTAAAGGTACGCATGGTATGATAAAGCAAACTCTTGGTTTGATATTGTCTGTTCTAGGAGAATTCTGATTAAACTTCAGATGTGAATGTCACAGTTCAGGGCCATTTATAAAATCTGGGAGTCTTGCAAATAGCGCTGAACAGTCATATACTTACAATCCATGACACTCTCTGTGATCTCAATGTGGATTCTTGTAAGGCCAGTTTTTGTTCTTCCTTTTCTCCCTATAGATCCTTAAAAATATGCAAATCTATGTGATCTGCTTCTCATACAAAGAGTTGCAAATTCAGCTATGGATCAAAGATTAGAGCATATGCCTATTATTGCGGCTGCCAGTTAACCAATCCAAATGTTTAACTCTTTAAAGAAATATAAGGTCAGCAGCTTTCTGAATAATTATTTCCAGACACCGTTCTGTTGGTTGGATTTCTGTATCACATTCTACTTCAATTGCTGCTGTAATTTATCTCCATTCTTCAGACCCTAACTTTACTAAATTCACATGTTAGTGTTGGAGTCACTACACTTAGACAAATCCAGAGCATGCTCCCCGATCACTGTTTTTTCTGTTGCTTCACCGATTAAATAAATAAAAAAGTGCCATCCAGACACCTGCCTCTGGCCTTTTGTTGCACTTTGAAGTACAGAAAGGAAGAAACTGGGCCAAAAATGACTCAAAAATAAATCAAGTCAGGATATGTACTAACCTTTTTGTAAGCTTATCTTCCCCTGGGTGTTGAAAGTCTGAATGAGGGGTGTTTTGCTGTTGGTCCTCGTTGCTGGGGTATTGCCATGTTATGGAAGAATACGCTTTCTTGATGGAAAGGACAGCACTTTTACTCAGTTTTTCCTTCTCTTTGCTAAGGAAAGTATTTTAGAGGTGCAATAATTATGTCCTTTGTCCCACTGCAGTGGGTTACTACCTTGCCATCAAACCTGCCAGAAAAGTGCTTTCTACAGCAGAAGCAGCCTTCCTTTTAGTCCTTCCTCCTGGGCTACCAGCGTCTGTGTCTGCTGCACATCTTCACGTTGTTCCAGCCCCCTGCCCCATCTTTTAACTAGAGCACTGGAGCCGCACGCCAACCAGTCATTATCTGAAAGGAGGACAAAAATAGCACACCATAGTCTTCACTTTTGCTTGATATTAACTTGAAAAGTAAATCACAGTCCCACTCTGTTTATGGTCTGGGCTACTCAATGCTGATAGATCCATTTTCATGAAATTACCCAAGCCTCAAGTTAAATATTTTCCTCAAAAGACGTTTGGATTAAGAGAGCAATGTGTGAGTTTAGATTGAAAGGGAGATGCAATGGTTAAGGACACATTACAGTCCCTTAGCCTCGTCTCAGAAGGAATGATAAACACCTCTCTGCGTTGGGATGAAGGTAGGGAATGTTTTCCACCATTAAAAAAAATAAAATCCTAAATTTATGGGAGTTTGAAATGCAATTTCCTTTTGAGGTGCAAATTCCTAATTTGCCACATAAAAGTACAGGAATTAAGTGCTAAATCCTTCTTTGCCAGTGAGACCTGTGAAAGGAGGTATGAAAAAAGAGTTACTGTTAGGTTTCTATTCATGTCTTCTGAAAGCCAATGTATGCAAAAGTGCACTGAAACAGCCCTGATTTTTTCAAAGCCTTCCTGCCGTTCTGACTGACTTTTAAAAAATGAACCCTTGTCCGATTTTATTTGTGTGGTGGGTTCTGATTTTGTTCTGCCTGTACTGTATCACTTTTCTCTCCTCACCATTAATCTTCCATGAATGTTCCCCAGGGCACAGTTCTCCCTTTTCTGCATGGAGAGTTCCTATTGAAATTAATGGACATTCTTCTTGTGGGTGGAGGGGAGAATACACCCTTATATCAGCCTTGCTGCAAAAGATGATTATTCACTGAAAGGCAGCGTTAGTCTAACTCCTGAAAGACCAACATCTAGTCAGGCAGATTATAGGGAGAGATCCCAAAAGGTGATCTGGTACAGAAGCAGGGACTACTTTGTGCAAGACAGAAACAAAAGCCAGGAGGCAGACTTTTTAAATGTTGAAGTAAAATGCTGGGAAGGTCTATGGTTGTATTCTGCACTGTCCTGTCCCAAGCCAAGTGTTTATCTATACAGTGGGATATGTACAATGAAGATATCTTTTTTCTACCTGCGGAACCAGAAACAGCCATGAGAGTAGTATGGCGCCCTGGCTAATCTCATCTGCTAAGAGGCACTATAAATTGGCCTGGGTGCTGGGCCACACAAAAAAAGGCTATATTGTGCTGCGCAGATGTATCACCTCATTTGGAGTTAGCTCGGGCATCTCTAACACAGTCATGCATTGCACAATGTAGACATGCTAATAACTCTCATTCCCCTTAGAGGCTTAAATGGAAAAGTCTTATGTTCCTTCACAGAGAACCCTTTAATGAATTAAAGAGAGTGTTGACAACCTTCAAGCAGAACTGCATAAATTCTCATAGGAAGGATAGTAGCTTCAATGTGAGGTCCTGAAGCAGAGGGATGACCATATAAATTATGCTACAGTATCTAAGTTTAGTAAAACAAGCACACTATATTTAAGTAGGCTATGGAAAGGTAAATATGTTAAAGGAATGGCCCTAAGCAGCTTATGTTACAGTAGTGCTACTGTCACATTTGGGACAGATCATTACTAGAGATACTATAATGTTAGGAGATAGATTTTAATAGACACAGAGGGGAAGTAAAGATGAAAACCCATCTTTTCCCTTTTTTTTTTTTTTTTCCAAAAAGGAATCTCTCCTCTACCCTGGAATCCAACGAAAAAACTTGTCTAAGGAAGTATTGCATGAAAGAAGTAAACTCTCAATTTTTTAAAAAAGTCTTTGGGCTGTTTCATAGGGGAGATCTTATTTGCATGGATGAATCCTTCCTCCATACCCATAAGTTTCCCATGGCACATCATTCCAGGCAGTAGTGGTACCACAGAGGTGACCATTACAGTTTGTGAAGTTTTGGTTGTTGTAATAATAACATGACAGTTACTCTTGGATTTTCAGTTTCTGGAACTGATTTTTATGTTTAAACTTGATTTGAATGTCTCTGACAAAGATCTGCTATTCATTTGCACGTGTTTGTATTTGAATCGAAGCATTTCTATATTGCTGGCATGATGATTGCTTTAAACAGTGCTCTATCCGCTCTTTCCGCCAAACCCAGGACACTTGCTTTAACATTAGTCTTGTCAAATTTGCTTAAAGTGACCAGACGAATACACACAAATAATTTTGTTATAGGCAAAATTAACTAATGTTCTTTTTCATGGTAAGATGCTGTAATGATTTTATATAGCAGTCAAACTATTTAAATACTAATGCTGCCTTCATGCTGTAATCACCATTCTAGTCAGATGTCATTTTTAGTAGCCTATAGGGGATTCCATCCCTTAATTATTCTTCAATACACAAACCAAGCATTCTTTAATTGGTGTAAATTGAACAGTGTTCCAATGCAAACAAGGAGAGGACAAACTAATCAATGATTCTGTGCATGTCTATTGGAAAGCTATTGCCATTAGATCAAGTAACAAATCCTTGACTCTATTAGCTTCACTGGAATGATGGGGGAAAAATACTGCTAATGCTACTTCTTGTTATCAATCAGTAGCAGAAAGCATGCAGCAAATCATCTAGCAAAACTCCAGCTTTTCTTGAAAGTGTTCATGGAAATTTAAAATATGAAGATGTTCTGACTTCAGAATCTGCAGTCATATGTCTTTGATGGGGTTTGTCTGGAAACAATGTGTTTTTATCCTCTGCAGCCTCTGGTCATATGGCCTGTTTTTTATTTTTCGCTTTCAAATAAATAACTCTTGAATGATAACATAACTTTCTCAACTTGTCAGGAATTTTTTGGTGAATTTTCTTGCTCTCCCAGGCTATATTCCATATATTCATATCTATTCACTACTCCAGCACAACATAAATTGGGTGGCTCTCCCGTCTCTTTTTTTTTTAATATGATCTGAAATAAAGGTGCTGTATTTAAGAAACAGATGAAAAATCCGTCTCATAAATGTGTCATACTCACTTTTCATTCTTGTCTCTTTTTATCAATTCTCTAAAACTGATTATTTATCACTGGAGAAGGAAGAAAAAAAAGTAAAAGGCCCATTACAAACCTCTGGCCCAGATCTGCCAGTCTTACACTTTTAGTTAGCACAGAAAGGGAAAGTCTTCTGGAAAGAAATATACTGGCTATGGCTGTTCACTTTTTAATCTATTTGTTTTTGATATAATATGCTATTTACTGTTTAAGGACCTTTCATGTTGGTTTAAACTGAAGTTTTTAAAACTAGTCTAGCATAAAAAGCTTTAAGTGACATAGACTGGATAGAGAAATACAGCATCGTCTACAGACAGCCTTTGTTCAATACATTACAGTTAAAAGAAGTGCAGAACAGGCTCGCTGGATAACCTCCCTTCTTAAAACAAGAGGGGCTCTAATTTACACATGTCGTAATCACAGTCGCATTACTTTGCTCTCTGTACTAGACCCCTCAGGGCTGGCTCTAGGTTTTGCTGTGAAGTCACATGTGTGGGGCCTGAGGCACTTTTCCACGATGCCTGCAGCTGGGGAGTGTGGGATTTTTATTTTATTTTATTTTTGCTTTTGCCAGTTGGGATTCTTTATCTGGCTTAGTTGTCATGGGTGGCTGGCTCAGACAGTAATGGAGAGAGCCAACATGAAGGTAATCACTTGCAAGGTTTCAGATTTGCTTGGCATGAAGATGAAGACACTACTGTATTTGTTTACTGAGGGAGGAGGGAGCTGCTCTCCACTCTGCTTTTCCCACACCACTGTCCATGAATTCCAGGTAATGAATGCTCCTCTTCTACTGATGCTTGTTTTTGCACTGGCTTTGGCTTTTGAGAGTGATTATATTATTGCTCAAGAATGGAAAATGTCCCGTGTGATTTACGGCATCTTTCTACTCTCTGCTAGTCATCAGCATCTTCAGTGGTAACTACAAGAGTGATGCTGATGTCTTCAAGTGGTTGCAACACTTGCAGTGGGGTTTTTTGGAGTGCTGAAGGACGTTTTCAGGAGTGATAAGATACCCTTCTGCTCTTCACGCTGCTAAGGGCATGCTCAGAAAAATGGAAATGTTTTGGAGTCTTCCTTGTTTTGGAGATTCGCATTCTGAAGCAAAGGCTGCCATGTTGCTTGGGGGTTTAGGAATACACCAAAGCAGAGATTATGGGGCTGCACTGGGTATGGGTGAAGTACCTGCTCAGAGATGATGCTGGACAGTCTGCCTCTTTGCTGCGTTATACAAAATGGATGTCTAAATTGAGCAAAAGAGAAGAAGAAAACTTCATCTAAGTATGAGGTTAGACAACAGCTTTTTTTTTTTTTCCCCAAGTTCATCAAGCAATTTTCATTAAGAGAGTTTTGTAAATTCCAGTAATTTAAAAGGCAGCTGTCCTACTACTGTCTTTATTTACACAGGATCAGCACTTATTGAAGCTAATGGGAGTTGAAACCACATAAGAAAAGAACTGGGCCAATTTCAAAACAGCAGCTGGGACCCAAAGGACAGGGCTGGGGAGGTTTTAGCGAAATGAGTTTACCTGGAGCTGAAAGCAGGCCTTGAAGTCATCTGCTGAATTTGGCCATAAGAAAAGGCTAAAATCAGGGTTGCAGTGTTTCTGAAAAACAAAGAAGGCCATTTTATTTCAGTTTCTTGTTCAGAGAAAACCCCCAGATTGTCCGGAGAGTTTTAGCAGAATCGTTTTTAATCACCTTTGCATTCTTGGGCATATCTGGTCTCCAAAGTCCACATTAAAGCTCCTGCTGAGTTCCTCAGGATTATGCCCTTCAAAATGGATGACAGGAAAAGTAAATATTCACCAGGCCTTTTCCATTGCCTTGCAATCCTAAGGGAAATGCCCTTCTGATCCCACAAGGCAATCCTCAGCCACCATTCTACAGGATAAGGAAAATCCCTCGGTTCCCAAGGGTGACCAAGAATGAGAGAGAGAAAGATGGACTGTGTGAGGCTGGATGCATCATTCCCTCTTTTAGACAAAGAGAAAACTGTAGCCCACAGCAGCCAAGGCAAGGAAAACTAGCAGAAGAGGTTCATAAAGCAGCTAGAATATTTAGTGCTGCTGTTTCAATGTAAATAGATTCAAATGCATTAATAAAATATCTTGAAATGTCCTGATTTCAGAGTGTGACATTATCTTAAAATTCTTTGTAGCTTAGTGTGTACTTTCACATTTTGTATATTCCTCCAGAGATCATTCAGATCTGAAAGATTTATGTTTTAAACAAAAACAATATGATTTATGCAAAATTTATTAGTTTTTTAATTTAAGAATGAAGTGCTTTATTAATATAAATTCTATTTATTTTTTCATGTAACAAACAGCTACTACCTGAGAGAAATAATCATTTCCACTTAAAATTGCATTATTCCAATTCTCTTCTGTGCATCTTTATTAAGTCCCTACTATATTAATACTGGGCCAGAATCTGAGATTTTCTCTTGTTTTCTATTGTGCTTTGGTTCTGCTTGGTCCCAGTTATTGTGACTCTTATCCTAAGAATCACAAGACAAAAATCTCAGCTTGAGAATAACCCTCAGCTTGCTTAATTAAATTCTGGTATGCTGACTTCCTTTTTTGTATCGTATGTAATGCAAGCTTGCTGATCACTAAAAGCTTTTATTAATCACTTTTTTAAAATTTAGTTTTCAATATGATTGGACTCACCTTTGGAAATGCAGACCCTTTTCTCAGAACTTTCAGGCTGTCCTGCTCCTGTGACGGGCCACATCTGCAATTGCTCTCGTCCGTAACAATGGCTGCACTGCACTCTCATGGTATTTTTTCTATCCCAGATTAATTCTGAATTTTATTTTTTAACCACCTGGAAAGACCATCAGTTTACCTGAGTCAAAAAAAAAAATATATCAATGGATGAACTGCTATGGGACTGCTTTTGGCCAGAAACTGTTTTCATGTCATTCTGGGCACTAGTTTGTTTAGGCTGTTCTCAGATGCCTCCAGTGTGGGGGTCTCCAAGACCTGTGCTCATAATCCCTTCTGCAGCTTCTATGTCTTCACCATCAGAAAGATTTTTCTAATGTTTGACCTGAATCTCCTCATTGCAATGTTGAATCTTTTGTCACTTTGCTGTAGTGCCAAACGAACTCTTCCCCTCCTCTTTGGAGAGGGCTTTTTCAAGTTTGAAGTCTTCATTCACGTCACTCACTTTTTCTCTTTTAGATGAAAATACCCCAGTCCAGCTTTTCTTGCTCATCATGTTTGCCAAACCTCTGATCACTCCCATTCCTCTTTTTCGGACCATCTCCAAGTCAGCCACGTCTTTCTTGAGACATAGCTCTTCAGACCAGATGCAGGCTTCAAATGGGCAAGTGCTCGACTGAGCAATATGATCTTTATGAATATATATTATGAGAAGTATTCCTATGTACGGGGCTCCACATAGCATCACCTTCTTAGAAAACAGTTACATTTCTGATTTTCCCTCCTACAGGTCTGGAGAGAAAGTAGGGAGCTCTCTCTGTTTCAAAGAAGAACTTCTTTCTTGCTCTCTTTCTCTTACTGGTGAAACTAGAAAATTCTTCAGACTCTGCTTTAAGATGGAAAGAGCATCCTAGCCTTAATCCTTCAGGGATGACTGGAAACTGAGCTTTGTCTGCGTAGGTGAGACAGATCACTTCAACGCTGTGCAGCTCTTCTGTTGTTTTTCTTTCCAAAATGAAAATCCCCTAAAAATACAATGTTTAGATTCTTTTTTTTTTTCAGGATTTTTTTTTTCATGTAATTATTATAATTCATAACTTAGGCTAAAGGGATGTAAAAATACCTTTTCACTACAAAAAAAAGTTAAAAATCAGAAATGAAATACTTTGATTTCCTATTTCCTTTATCATTATATCAGTCTAAACCATTTGCATCATTAAGTATTAAAAATATGGATTATTATGATCAATCTAAAACTTTGTTTTAGGATCGCCTTGCCCAATTCTAGAGTGGATGGTCTTCTTCTTGACTTGAATCAATCAAGTAAATAAATCATTAGAAATTTTTAATTTAAGTTCTTCATCAAATAAATTATTTCAGATTTTATATCAGGCTAGTCATCTGGATTTGTTTACAACCACATATTCTGAATATTTTTTTTAAATGTCTGATTTTAATCACAGAAAACAGAGGCCTTACTCCCTTAAAGTCAACAGAAAGCTCCCATGAGCTTCTCTTGGGAAGGGCTGAGCCTTTAATCTGTGTTTGCTTAATAGCAAAGTCCCTGAGATAGCCTGCTAGATAGGTTTCTTTGAGCCACACTTGTAGCAATATTGAGCATGTTTTTCTTTCTGATATACCCTGGCTTCTTAGACCATTTAAGCAAGTACTAATGACTTTGCTACCACAGACTGCTTCTTACCCTCTGGTTTTCTTTCTGTTTCTAATCCATGAAGGTATATAAATATTTTTTCAGCAGAAGTGTGAAAAAATATATATTTCCAGATGAATGATTCAGGACTGCTTTGCTGTTTTCTTATTCCATTAAATTCCATCACACATGATCATTCCTGAACAAACATTTGCAGTCAATATTTGCTAAAAAAGTCCAACTCAACCTAGTAAATAAAGCATTAGAAAACATAATTTTGTTTCTTCACCCAGCTAAATCCATTAAGACTTTAGCACAAGTAAAAACCAAAGACAAAGGGAATTTCTTAAAACATGAAGGCCTGTAGCACATTTGCATTTTAAAATTAATTGCTGACCTAATTATTTGTCAGTAGAAGGATAAGTTAATCAAATATAACGTACAGTAAAGCTTCTAAACACCCACAGGATTTTCTCCCCCGGAGTAAATTGTCAGAGTGGTCCAGTTTGACAATCCATTCTCACTGTCATTTTGTGACCAAAGAAAGACTATCTGGGAAATGGTACCATATGGAGACACAAGAGAGAATGAAATACTTAGATCTCCTGTACAAAGGCATGATAAGCTAACAGTCACCAGAGGAAGTTAGGAATGACAAAGCTTTGAAAAACGAAATACCCTGCCTTTCAAATCCATTTAGATTTATTTTTATACTGTCTTCAATTTTCTCTAAAATACTCTGATATTAAATATGCATATATAATAGAAAGCAAATCTAGTTTGTAATGCTTCATTTCTAGCATATCAGCGGATCTGCATTTCATGCCTAGCATCAGTTTTATAGAAAGGCCTGCATTTACAGACAAGGATCTTTTCTTCTTCATCTTAAGGAAACTGAGTGTGTTATCCACAAATACTGTGTCACAGCCAACCTGCATGACCTGAGGCTAAGGATGTACAATTTTCTTTCAAAATGTACTGGGAAACAAAACCTGATGAACTTATCGGGTAATGTGACCAATGCATTATTTTCAAAAGGTATACCTAGACATCTGAGCTAGAAATACCTCATCAGCAGTAGTATGCTACTTCATTGCTTCTCTTATTACAGTACTGCCTCTCTTCTGTCATCTGCTGGCAATGGCAACCCACAGTAAAGGATGTTTTTCTGATCATTTTGCACTCATTAAATACAGCTGTCACAATAGCGGATGCGAGAATGCATACAAAACTTTTATGCCACGTCAAAACAAAGCAGAAACATTTTAAAAAGATCTGAAACCTTTGAAGCCTTTCCTTGAGAAATATTGAAATATTGCTTTTTGTTGTTGTTGTTTGCGACAATTGAAATTGTTCCACAGCGACACGCATTAAAACTCACTGCAGAACAAAACATCATCCATCAAAATTAAAGAAAAAGGCAAAAAAATAATAAAAAAACCCCAACCCCAACCTCTCAGAATCACAAAGAGTTTGGTTTCTAAGAGCCTGAAGTTCTGGTTCATCACCTGATTTCTGGGGCTGAACACACATCAAGTTTCAAAATCTCAAGGGAGCTGACATTTACTTCTAGACTCTAGATGAAATCTGCCCCATAAAGCTTCCAGCTGAACTAAAACTCTCCCCTAGGTTCCACATTCTGAATAACAGCTCCCTTTTAAGCTAAACAGCAGTAAATTCTGTAGTTGTTTGACATTATTGCCATAAAAATATTTAAAAGGGCAGCATGAATGACCCCAAAGCCATTACGTAAGCTGCAAGAGCAGAGAAACCCATATGAATAGCGTTAATTAATACTTATCTGTATGGAAACTGTATTCTGAAGAACTGTAACATCCAGGGTGACCCACTGAAGACACTGGTCATCCTGAGCTAGAGGAAAGCAGTAATTTGCACCTCTCTTGTATCTCCCCATTTCAGAATTGCATAATAATATATATAAAAAGTTTTTTTTTTAACCTTGAAACATCTCTCTGAGTAGATTACTACCCTGAAACAAGGAATCAGAGTCCTTAGGCAAAGATACAGACTGTGAAATGGCACTGATCTCCTGGGTTGAAATAGCTACCAACAAGAACAAAATCCTGATATCCTGGATCCCTGATCTTAACCTTTAATCTAGAGACTTGTTAAAGTTCTGGACTGTGCAGGTACAACTCTACTACTGTTTTTACTTGTACTTACACATTTAGCACAAATATTTATTTTCTTAAGCCCTACTTGCCATCTCTCCTGATTGTACAAAGTGGGACCTATAATGTGCTTTACTGTCATGGGCTTTCTGATCCTTCTTAATCTTTACTTTGCACGGCTGGACTGGACAGCCCCAGGCTACTTCCTTGCAAAGTGCAAACAGGCGAGGGTCAAAGGAGACAACTTCTAGTAGCCGAGTATCAAGCACCTGTGCAATCCGAGCTGCCTTCGCTGCGGGAAGCTAAGTGTGTGTCTGCAAGATATGGTGACCCTGTAACTGCTGTGTGGATATACTCTCAGCCAGCTGACTTGCTTCTTCCTCTTGTGGCTGGTTCCTGCTCTCCTTATTTCTCTCTTTGGCTACCTTGGTTTTGTCCTACACCTTTATCAAAGACATCATCTCCGAGATGAAAGATGGAAAATATGCTGCCCCTGACTAAAAGAAAAGCAGAAACATGGCTTGGGTATTTCTCCAAGGGCTCATACACCTGGAGTAGCAGTTTTTATGAAGAGGGATGATCAAGGTATGAGAAAACAGATGGAGGAAAGCATAGCGGAGGTCTCATTTACCGTTACCATTCCTTACTCAACCCATTCTTGCCTAGTTCCTGGCTAGCCTCTGTTCCCATTAACAAAAGCATTGGCAGGGAGGGGGAAAATCTGTAAATCTGATTTTCAGAGCACAATATAAAACCAGCTCCGGCTGTAGAGTCAAGTCCTAAAGTACTGGATGGGCTGGATGACGAAAAGTCACGGTGGAGTGGCCAGAGGGAGAGGTGTGGACAGAAGCAATCTCGGAATATAGGATATCCTGCAGGATATCCTGTTCCTGCCCTGACTCGTCCCTTAGGTCCTCACTACTACTATTTCCTGCCAAGATGAGCACGTTTCATCTTTCAGGCAGCTCCTATATTCTGACTTTCAAAAATCATTTACAGGCTGGACAGTAATCTCAAAATCTGCACTGTATAATCCCAGTTCTATCTTAAAAGGTCAAATCCAGCAGGTCTTGCTCAGTTTGGGCTTGTTCAGATCTTCCTGTGATTATGAAAAGGCTTTGGTCTAGATAAGGGAGGACAAAATTGGGCCCACAGTCAGATTTTCAGTATGAAAAACGACTTCATTTTCGTGCAGCTTCACTGTACCTGCTTTAAGGTTTCACTGTTCTATTTTTCTCATTGAAATACATGGAAGGTTCTGTACATCAAATGCATAAAAGATTTGACTTTTAATTCCTACCATGTATTTTGGTAAGAGGAATTAAATGTCAAAACACAAAAGCAATTATACACTTAATGGTAAAAAACATATAATCAAGTCATTTTTTTTATTTTCAAATTGCGGGGATTGAAATAAAAGGGCAAGAGGGTCTTACTTTGACATTATATGAGATGGAAAGGCACATTTGTATCCTTTTGTACCTTTTACAAAATGAATACGCCTGTAATCAGACCCATTCATTTTGAAAAGGAGATTTTGCTTTAGATCTATGGCATATTTGTGAGGGTGTTGAGGAAGTATCTAAGTAAAATGTGCCATAGGAAATCAACTCTGGGAAAATGCAGTTATTCTTCATGATGATATAGAACTAGTTTGGCATAACAGTTGGGGTGAAACAAAGCCTGCTGGTACAGAAGGCTCATCGCCGCATATTTTATCCACCATATCTATGTAAAAGTAGGCAAATTTTCTAAGCTTGGGAAATCCCGGAGCTGTAAATTTCTGGAGGATGGAAGAATAATTTGGGGTACCTCAGGTACTCCATTACAGGATTGCCCTCTCTCTCTTCTGCAACTGCTTGGTCATGGTCACTGTTAAGGTTAAGATACAGTTTCTTAGATATTCCTGCATTTTTTATGTTTTTCTACTGAGCCTGAATGTGCATAAATGGACTTTAATGAGCTTAGTGACAATGCAGTTTTGGGATGGTGCTTTTTCACTCCTGTATCAGCTAGTGGGGGGAACAGAAGTCCTAAAAGCAAAAATAATTGCTACATTAACAAAACTGAACTTAAAACTGAAAGAATACAGAACTTCCCTTGCCCCAGGAAGGGAATTTACAATAATTAATTACATGTAACCCACATTTTTGTCACTTGAAATAGGAAATACTTATGCAGTGTGGTTATCCTCTCTACACTTAGAGAGCTGGTACACTGTCTAAAGCTTACCTGGGTAGCCAGGCTACAGTACAGATTTCAGTTGAATGGAATTACACTAGCAACCTATTCCAAACTAAAAATTGGTCATTTATTATGGAGTAGAGCCAGTTAGAGTTCTTGCAACAAAACCTGTAATTCTTGACTTTGAAAATTCCGTTTGGCACATTGATTTTTGTAAAAATACTTCTGTGTTTTCTCAATGCCTCTTGTATAACAGCAATGTAAAGTTTTTTTTTTTAATAATAAAAAGGTAAAAATATTTATTTGTGTGAGAATGGGAGCTTTGGTCAGTTGGCTTTCTGGAAATATGCTGCTTTCTTACATCACTATAGAGGCAAACATGTATAGAGATCTCGAAAAGAGGGAAAAGAAAAAAAGTAGTTTTTCAGCAGAATGTTTGTATATATAATTTATATCTAAGAAATGATAAAACATCTATTCTGTGTGCCAGTGCATGATTATATGTCTATATTTAGCTTTCACTTTTATAGGGTGTTGTCTACTAATGTATATTTCAGGAGAGTTTAGAAACCAAATGCTAAACCACCATATTTTTCACTTCTGAAAAGAATGGGTTTTTGATAACCAAAGAGGGAAAAGGAGAACCTGCTAAATGGTACTTACTGAGAAATAGGGGGTCTTGCTTTAGGGGAAAAGAGCCATCAGACTTATAAATCCTACTTGCAGTCTCACACTTCTAAAAAAAAAAAGGATTAAAAAATCCTTCTTTTTTCTTTTTTCCCCAAAGCTCATTCCTTTCAAATTCAGGGAACTGAACTGATTCCCATCATGTTTCCCCACAGAGAGAATGAAATGACTAATGCAAGAAGACCCTGAAAACAAGTTTTTTGATGGACATTTTCTGTCACCCTTTGCCATCATGGCATGCATTTTCCTGTCACATCTATTCTGTAATTATATGGATTTTCCTCTTTCCAAGTCAGAGGAAAGCTTCAGTACTTGAATGGAGGGGCCATAGACTACTAGTCAACCTAAAAATTCAGTTAGCATTACATCTTAGCACAAATAAAGAATTTGGATCTCTGCCTCGTTAGATCACCTCTATTTCTAGCTA
>NW_010585328.1:218259-263259 GCF_000705375.1 Tinamus guttatus
CAAACACAGGTGTCTGGAGTCCCTTCTGCAATCTGGAACTTAAAAATGATGTGCAGTGCTATGCCTGGATCTTGATGGATCTACCTCTAAATCTCTCTTTTAATAACGACTTTTGTAGATAACTAAATGAATACAGGGACAACAGTTACCAGAGGTGCAAAAAACCATGGATGTAGTCCCCCTTCCCTCCATTTTACCTATTTCTAGAGACAGAGAGCTGTCCAAAGGAGGAAAGTACTCTACACCCTACTGGCTGAGCAAACAGGCTGTGAAAACTAGTGAAACAGGAGGTTGGTTGGCATGAAATGAGAGCTCCTGCTACCCGGACCCTAACCAACAGCCTGTCCCTCTTTTTTGTTGTTGTTTTTGGAAACTTCTAAATGTCCCAGCTTCATCTTGATGTGGTTGGGAAACATACTGGAATGCAGTATCCTAGTGGGACAGAAGAACTTTTTCCTTCTCAGCTATAGCTGTAACCAAGTTATGAGCTGAACTTCTCATTCAAAGCTGACATACAGTAAGATAGTGTCTTGATTTTTGGTGGTTATCTTGATTTGGTAGTGCAGCGGTAACTGTAAGTTAATGACACAGTAACAGATAAGTGAAGAATCCCATAGTAGTTGCAGCTGCATGCAATTTTTGGTCTAAGGATTAAAACCATTAAAGAAGGCTACTATTACCAGACTGAGGCCTGACTGCAATACCTTCTTGTCTCTTCTTTACCTTAATCCATAATTTTTAGGGTTCAGAATAACTAGACTCCAAAAATTTCTCCATGGGAACAGTCATACAGTGATGAACTGTATACTTCAGTAATTATGAAAGAGTAATGGCAATTCTGAGCAAAATTGCTAAAGTGAAGCAAAATATGTGTCTCTGCAGTTGAATCAGTTAGTATTGCAGCTAATACTTAATGGGAATAAAATTTAGTACTCTACAGTCTTAAATAAAAAACAACAACCAAACCAAAACTGCACAGTATGTCTTGTGTGTGCCTTTAAATACTATTAAAATCAAATTTGACTAGACTTGCTCAAATCAGACCTGTTATCAACAACACATTGTCTCAGGAGACCAACATTTGTCCAGTTAGGGCTTCCTTCATTAATCGTCCAGCATCAAGCAAGCCAAATCCAAATCTGTGGAGAAAAAGCAATTAGATATTTTAAGCAGTGATAAGAACACCACAAATAATCAATTTCTATGGCATTAGCAGCTACCTGGCCCAGAAAAAGTCTATAAAAGCTAGAATTTATTGCAGAACACAAGACAGTTTACAGAGCATTGATTCTTAGTAGTATGCATAGATTGCCGGATTTAAAGAGAAATCCCGTATGGGCCTTACCTTTAATTTTTTTTCCCTTTTAAGGGGAAAACAAGGATATCCATGAAGCAAAATAATGCCAAAAAGAATGCGTAATGGCTGTTAAACAGAATTTATCCACTTTTCAGAAGAACTACCATACTGTTTATAGCAATTATATATAATCTGATGCATGAACCTCATAAAAGAGGAGCAGCTAAATACAATAATAGCATTATATGCTTAGGACTGTATTAATTATGCATAGTTTAAAAATGTTTATTGCACCTGAAGTATTAGGGGTCTAGAAATAATTTTTGCATGTTTTTGGGACATAGATGACTTCACTTTTAAAAAGCCATCTTTTCCTCTACATAGTATTCTCACACCAGTTTCCAAATCTACATTAATCTTTGTAATTTTAACTAGTTATGAAAGCAAGCAAATGAACAAACAAAAAGGCAATTCAAAACCTCACAAAGGGCAACACAAAATTTTCAAGATTGTTATAGTGTAATTTTCCTGAAAAATGATTTCTGTATTTTCTGTGTAGACATTATAGCCAATCTTTAAATGAGAACTGCAAAACTTCCAAACTCAGGTTTCTAGACCAACAGGCTTAAAAGTCAAAAGGGATTTCTAAGATCATCTTGTCTGACCTCCCATGTACATATACTGGAATCTTTCCACAGAAGCTGGATTAAATCATGTCTTTCAGAAAGATGTCTAATCTCGTTTTAAGGACTCCAAGCTCTGGTGAGTCCACCTCCTCCCTGAGTAAGCTCTTCTAATGTTTAATTACCCTTACTTCTAGGAAACGGTGTCTTATTTCAAGGTTGAATTTGTCTAACTTAGTATTCAAATACTGAAAATGCACAGTGTTTAGGAGAGAGTAAATATAAGTGACATGATATATTTGATACTAATCCTAAATCACAAGATTATGGAAATACAGAAAACATGACAACTAAAGCTCTAGTTTGGCAAACACTTATGCAAGGGGTATCTTTCTTCATGGGAAGTAGTTTCTTTCACTTCAGCAAGCCTTCGCATATATGCAAAGTTCCACCAGGGCATCAAAAAAACTAAAAAGAGATGTTTGAAGTGACTTTTCCTGAGAAAAACATTAGGCATTAATTACTATAGGCAAATGTCCCTCCATCTCTGTCCCCACTCTGATCAATCTTGAGGCAAAATACTATAAATAAGTATTAAAGCAGAAAAAGTGAAAAAAAATTATTACAGAAATCTGATTGTTGCCATAGGGGGGTGATTGCTGAAATCCAAACACAGCCCGAGGCGGGCAAGGGGTGGGGGGTGGTGGCCAAGAGAGAGAAAAAATGAATAAAAAAAGAGGAGAGAGTTGTCAAGATAATTAAAACTTTGCAACAATTCAGTAGTGGTGCTGATAAAAACAGCACTGCTGGCTGAATGCAAATAAGATGGTAAAGGCCCTGTTTGGATTATGGTAATTACTCAGTCTGAAGTTAGCTCCAGCCACACACACATATGAGCACACACATACACACGCAGCAGTGGAGTGGAACCTGACAACTATGCTTGGCACGCGATCATAAAATTCCCTGGCACGCTCTCAGGATGCCATGTGGAGCTATTTGTACAGTTAGGTACCAGGCTCTGCAGCGCAGGAAATACCATCGGAAGTACGGCTGACCTGCGTGGCCTTCTGCGAGAGGCTGCTCCCATACTTATCACTGGCCGGGATTCAAAAATGATCTCTGGAGAAGGCAAATCAATTGAACACATGTTTGGTCTAAAAATGTCATTTTGGAATATGCTGAGATATTTCCTTACATTAGACCATTTTGTTTGCCCCAAAGATTTGTCAAGTGCAATTGAATGCATACACAGCCCAATGCATGCTGTTGCCAGAACAAAATAATTTCAATGTGTCCTTTAGTACTCCGATAAAATGCAGGCAGTCAGTGTTGAAACGAGATGCCCTGTGAAAGTCTTGCGAGCACTGGCATTCTGCGTTTCTTCCAGGAACTTGTTTCTTTAAAATTTGGGACCAGTCCAAATGAGCAGATTTTGTGTAAGAATGAAGAGGGGGACCAGCTCAACCTCTCCTCTTGCCTTCTAGACGGTGGAGTTGAGGCAGGATAATTTATGTGATGAAAAATCTTTAAAGAAATTACAATTTCAAACTCTGATTCCTAAATAATAAAGCCTCTATGAGGAAAATGTCTTTACAAATAACCCTATTAATTTGTTGATTCAGCTTTAGAGCCAATTCCGATATATGGCAAAGAAGTGTTTCTCCAACAATTTTCACAAGTTAATATTAAATAATATTGGCACACACATCATTTTTATTACTGAGTTCTTGGATTTGTTCACCCTGTACAGTCTCTACAGCTGGGTGTTTGATGACCTACCCATCACAGCAGAAACTCCCATTAGTAGCAGCACACAGCGGAGGAGACGCCAACTTTGCAATACGCCTTCCCATCCTCATCCTGCTCGCGGTTAGCACAGAGGAGGCTGTTTTGAGCAGAGCAAGATTCGCACAACCCAATCACCATGGCTGAAAGTACACCCTTACTGTGAAGGGCAAGCTCCCCTGCCTGGCACGTTCAAAGCCTTCAGCGACTCTATCAAATCTAAATTCATACGTGACTGCTGATGCCGAGAGATAGTACTCTGGCCAACAAGCTCCTCCGACGAGGCACCCACTCTTCCCTCCTCCTTTCCTCTCATCACTGCTTTCACCCCTACACCCCTTTTCTCTCGTGCTTTCTCTGCATCGACCCAGTGTTCGCTATAACAGACACATGTGCACACAAGTGCATCAGGCTGAAGATGTTGCAAGGTGCTTGGGTTGAGCTGAGACACAAATTAGGTGTGTTTTGGCTAGCTGCAAGAAAGAGCCTCAGTTTCTTTCCTCCCCTCTCACCACAAATACTACTACTGCCTTAAAAGGTCACTCTGACAGCTGATAGGGAAAAAAAATTGGAATTACATGATGTGTTTTCTTAAATTCTCTTGAAGGCATTCATAGGTTTTTTTTTCTCTGAGATTTTCCTTTGAGCGATACAAATAAGTAAACTAGAGAAATTAAAAAAGGGAGAATTAAAATCTGCCAGGATCTCAACTCTTACAGTTCACCTGCCAGTATTAATCCCAAGACTAGTGAGCATACATCAGGAGAGAAACAATGGGATGCAAATATGCAATTTCAGCTTCAAGATTCAATGTGATGAGGTTATCACGAAAAGGGCAGTCAATACAAATTATACCTATTGCCCTCATATCATCCATTTCATTTTCCCTTATTTTACACATATTTAATTACCTGAGGTTACATTTGAAAAGATGCAAAAGTTGAGCTGCAACGCAATCAAGAATATTAAGTAGTTCAAAAATGGAACAGTGTTACTTTCCAATAAAATATGAACGCTTGTGAAGGATATAATAATACATCGTGGAAGGAAAAAATAAAAAAGAAAGTAAAGGATTTTTAGATGAGAAAGAAACTAATGAAAATGCACATTTATTAGTTCATATTAGACAAAAAGCGCTTTATATCTATATAGCACTACTATTGCGATAAATGCAGTATCTGAACCAAAATGCTCAGTGCTTCTCAATACTGCGAGATATGGGATTATGTGACTTAAAATTGAAGAATAATGATAAGACTTGAAAGACAAACTGAGGACTTGCAAGATCTTGAATGTTTGTATTATACATAAATTTTGAAAATGAATAATAAGTTTGTGGACCCTTTAGCGTTTTGAACGGCATGGATTTTTTTTTATTAGTGTGGACAAGTAAATTTTATTTGATAGCTTGTTGTATTTAAAGACAGTGTAAAACTCTCATTGCAAACAGTTGTTTACAGTGCGCTTTTCAGCACAAAGCTGTTTTAAAGCTCAATTGTGCATTTTGCAGATAAAGTGGGAAAACTAACTGAAGGCTGTATTGTAAGCAGTGGTTGCCGTGGAAACCCCAGTTTCAAGAGCTGGTTCTCCATTACCACTTAATTTAGGCTTCCTAATTGCATTCCACTAAATCGGTAGCGACAATATCTGCAGAGCAAAACTGCATGCCCAGTCTAGCGCAAACCTCTTTGAAACAGGCTTTTTGAAAGCCAGGAGCTATAAAAACTCAGCATGACGTGGAGCATATGAGAAACCTGTAGTTCAAATGTACTGCTGCTTGCTTTCTCATCCTTAGGAACTTCAGTGAGCTCCACACCAATCTATTAGTTCAGTCTACCTTAAAGATCATAAAGCTCTGCCATGTGGAAACTCATCTGTCCACCAACACATTGGTGCAAAATAGATTTAATTGTACTCCCAACCCAGTATCATGTCCATCTTATTTTACTACACGCCAGCAGGTAGCCAGCGCAGAGCCTTCCTTTCCTTGAACTGCCCTTGCTCCACAATACGAGGAGAACAATACTTGCTCAGTTTAAATCATTTGCCACCGTTCAGCTGTGCAGCGAGCTAGACCGCCCATATGTGACCTAAAGAGAGCCTTGTCAGAACCACTAGACATAAAAGCATTCCAATTATCGACCACACTGCTTTAATAGAGGAGGCAACTAATATGATAGTGTAAGTGATTCTGCCACTGAGAAGCTCTTCGTCACTGTCAGATTAACACTTGAGTTAAACTCTTGTAAATCAGTCACATTATGCCGTTGGTTGAGAAATAAACACAGACCTATTATGCTTAGAATTCCAGAGGGCTCTCCCGCGATAGGAGTTGCACAGGATGCCCTATTAATCTGAATTTTGTCATGTTTATTATTTTGCAATTACTAATGTGGGTAATGTTGGAAAGATTTAAGTTGCCTATGATTAGATCCTGAAATGGATGTACATGCCTAGCGAAGCCTTCTGCAAGGGAAAATGAGAGAGTGAAACAGAAAGAAAGCAAGAGAGAGAGAGAGAGCGACAGCTTATGGGTAACTTTTGACTGAAAAAGCAAGCCAGACCACCAATTTAATTAAATCCCATAACTCCTTTTTTTTTTTTTTTAAACACAAAGCATTTAAAAGCAAAATACTTCAGTGTCTTCAAGCACAAGACCTCCCACAAGCTCACAGCCAAGGGCACCTCCTAATGTGGTTGCATCTGAGCCGCTTTAATACATATCAAATGAATGCTCAAGTTGGAAATAATAAGTAAACATATGCTCTTTCGGTATTTTATTCCCTTCCACAATATTACTGAACAGTGGTAAAAGACCTTTAAGTCCTACAGCTCTTCACCGACTTTTTTGGTTTTGCAGATTTTCTCGTGTTTGTGCACTGCCTTCTGCTCTCCCTGGGCTGCAGCCAAAATGGACACACCTTAGTTCTCAATATTTGGGTTTAGGACGCAAGAAAATGGACAGATGAAGACACAAGTGGTGGCTTTGTTTTTAGTGGCTCTGTTCTGTGTTTTCAGTGAAGCCCTTTCAGATGTATGATGCCGTGAGAGAAGGAGACAAAGCCAGTGCCTGGAAGGCTGGCTGATGAGTTTGTGCAGTCACAGTCTGGCTTTAGCCAGGCTTTAGACACTCCCTTAAGCTTTCCAGCTGGCTCTTCTTTACATTTTAGGAACCCTATCCAGAACCAAAGCAGATGCCCTGAGCAAAAATGCATACAGACCTTTCTAAAAGCCTTGATCTGAGATCATATGCCAGGGTGTCCTAGGGCAGAGCAACAGCCGTAAACATATTTCGGGCTAAGCATCCTTCTCATGCTATCATCTTTCTCCAGAAAAGTAGGGAAAACAGCTTTCATCACACTGCTTTTCTGTTGGTGATTCCACTGAGTTCTTCTGGGAAAAAAGGGAGAAAATGGCTGGAGGTAAGAGGCATAGGAAGGGAAGGGCACGAAGCTGCTAAAATTCTACAGAAGAGCGGATGGAAAGTTAATGTGGCTGGAAACTGCAGTCATTTTTATATCTCATTCTGCCCTTAGGAAGGCCTTTAAAAAAGGGAAGCGGAAGAAGCCAAGGGGAAGCCAGTGAAATCATATTACGAGTTGAGGAGAGCCTGAAAGGACAATGAAGAACATGGAGGAAAAGTGAGACCTTCAGAAAGCTCTGTGGGAACTTGAGGGGAAAAAAGACCCCTTCACCTCTTGTCTCAGATGAAGTGAGGGGCAGAGCTCAGTAAGTGACGGCTCTGGACATCATCTGCAATAGATTAAATTTACTTCCTTGGGTAGGACTATGGGAAGAGATTGTAGACATACATTACTTTTTTCTTTGCAGTCTTTAAAGCAGGATTTAACAGGATTAAAAACAACAACAACAACAAAGTTGCCTATTAGAGAAATGCCATATTCCAGGAAAATTCCATTTTTCAGCTTACGTAATTCATGTCCTAGAGAACAACAAATAAAAATTAAAAAGCTCTCAAGTGACAATGGGTTCTATTCTGTCCTCCCATGCATGGCTTAGTTACAAATGGGCTTCGAGCCAGCTTCCATACTCAGCTACACACGTGCAGTTTCCTTTGACTTAAGCAGAGTGTACATTTTTATGGTCAGAATCTAGCCTTTTCTGTACATAAATATCTTTTTATTTATTTATTATTTGTACTATAAGGATTGGGACCCCATTGTTGAGTCTTGGGAAAACTAAGCTCCATGGCCCCTCCACTGGAGAGACTGATACTTGGGAGACCCAGCACTGTATGAAGGGTGTTGGGAGGGAGACAGTCTAATCTTCAGTTCTCTATACGGTTATACCTTTCTCCGTGGTAAAGCCTTAGTCACCTAGATCTTAGTCACCTAGAAAATAACTGACTTTTTTGACACATTCTTTATCCATCTCCTGCAGCTCTTCCTTGGTGCAGACTTGGGAGTAGATTCAGATCTCTGTGCCCCTTTCCCACGCTTCCTTTCATCCCAGCCTGATGTTGCTGTCTACCATGGATTTGCTGAACTGCTGGCACAGAAACTCCTGAGCCATGCAGTCTTCAGTCCTAAAGCTGGTTTATCCTGAGTAGGTGCTCGGTCCTAACTGCTGCAAGCATTTGTTTTTAGCCAGTTCTTGAGCCAGCCAATGGCACTGCTAGAGCCATTTTCTGTGCTCAGCTACACAGTTGCCTTTGGCATAAACACGGCATATATATCTTTTTCTGGTCAGAATATCGTCTTTTGTGTCTGATTCTACACAGGCTCCAGAGTCCAGCAGGTTCTTCTTTTTGGGGGGCTTGGAAGTGCCCTTGCAGAAACTGTTATAGGGGAAGAATTTGAAGGATCAAGGGTTTGGAGTGGAGGAGCGGAGGGCAATACAGGGGATTCAAGCCTTCCAGAAAGAACTGATGAATTGTTCCTGCATGTGCTGGATGCCCACCTGCATGCAGGAAAAGTGCATCCAGGTTTCCAAGGGAAGGGTGTCAGAACAGGGAGCAGAGCCAGGGAAAAACTTCTCTCCATTCCTCGCGACTCCTTGTGCCGGTCCCAGGAGAAGTCGGTGTGGGAACTGACACGTGCAACTGGTGCTGCTCCAACTCCCTGGGAAGAAAACAACATTTTTTCAAGTGATATGATTCTTGCTTGTAGCTACGTGACACGTTATTTAATGACTATGAAATACTGCACTGTTCTGATTTTGAAGATGCGTACATCTTTGGAGGATGGCTCTCATTTTTCTAAATGCTCTTTAAATGCAACATTTACAAACACCTTCATTTTCTTGTTGTTGCTGACTCGCTCATTGACATTTTAAGCTAAACAGCATATGGCTTATAGCTTTGCACAGGCAATTGTATACAATTCATACATTTTGTGGAATTAAAATCTTTGAAAACATGCTGACAATTTTCAGAACTATAGGTTTATTCTTAAAACAAGAGAGGTATTGGGCTATTCTTCGCTTTCACAGACCTCTCCAAGTGATGCAAAGCAAGTTGCTTAGGGCATTCCAATTTCCTGGCTGTGAAATAACAATAAAACACAGGTGGATATTTTGATATTTATTTCCCACATGTTCTCAAAGTGCTTTGTGGTCTTCAGATGGACGGGCATTACCAGAGTATAAGGTATTAATTACTACTACAATCATCAAAGTCATCTCTTGCCCGAGATTCAAATCTGCTTCCTCTGGAAACATAGGAAATAGGATTTAAAAGGACATTCTGCATCAAGTTCAGTAAGTAGTTTTTGCTGTCAACTCCATGTCACGTAATTGGTTTCATGAAGTGATCAGGTTTCACTTTGGAAGCAGCTAAGTTTCTCACTTGTCCTACTTCTGTTAGAGGGCTGTCCCAGAGTTTCATGCCTGTGTTTCCTCCTAATTTCCTGTTCAAGGTTATTCATGGCCATCTCATAACCATTTGTCCTTATGTCATGTTGCCCTTTATATAGCTCTTCTCCCTCGTTGTATATTTATAGACAGTGATTATGTTCTCTCTCAGGCTTTATTTTGTTTGTGTAAACAAGGGAAGCACTTTCTGTCTGGCTTCTTAGATGGCTTCTCCTCCTTCTCATCCCAATATACCTTCTCCGTGCTTTTCCTGGTATGAACTAATTTTCTTGCATGTAGGTGGCCAAAGTAATACAGTGTACACAGGTGCTCTGTCTAGAACAACAGCATGCAATGCAAAATGGAAAAGCAATGAAAAAGTAACGCTCAGCACACAGTTTTATAAGACACAATTTAGTCAAGGCTCATACCTACACTTTTATTAACAAGGAGTGTGATCCAGATCAGTTATGTACCTAACTTGTATCTCTCTTTTTTTTTTAAGGCAGTTGCTGATGCAACACCATCCACCTAAACTAGGTGCCTAAAATGACTGCTTTATTATTTTTATACTTAGGCCCGAATTGTATCAGCTTGAATTTGTACTACTGAATATTCCTTTCTCCTGTTCCTTCCCATCCCTTTTCCCCCTTTACAATACTATATCTGTCTTCAGCTGTGGTAGTTTTTCCTAGCTTTGTGTTATGAGCAAATTTAATTATCACTTATTTCCTTTTCTGTTGCATGGTTATTAATGAAAATATGACCATACAAAAAGACTAGTCCTAAAAGCAGTCTCTGTAGGACGCCGTTACTAACCTCAGTCCATCCCAATGGATCCTTTTTCAATACAACCCGTGGATGCCTCTTCTTCAGTCCGTTCCCTACCATTCTTCCAGCAGATCCCTGCAGTCTCCAGTTTAGCTAATTTCCCTCTCCCACAACTCCTTATAATATGATTTATGGAAACTGTCACAGGTGAGATCTATTGTGTTGCTTTCTTTAAAAAATGTCCTATTATTTATTAAAGAGAGTTATCAGGGTAGTATGGAATGATCTATTTTTGGTAAAAAAAATATTGTATTTCAACATATCTTCATTTCCTTCAAAATTTTAAAACATAGCATGCAATGAGAAAATATTAGGAATCTGAACAAATGCTGCAAAAAAACATGTACTTGGTGCTATAATGGGTTAATTGCTGCAGTGCAGGAGGCTGATATAGAGCCACATGAAGGTTCATGCCTTAATGAGGAGTTGGTAAGGAGCCCTGGGGCATGGAATAGGGGCTAATATAAAGGAGAAAACAGTAGGATGGAAAGACAAGTAACCCAAATAAAGATACATTTATTCCTTACTTGTTTATGCTGCAATTATTGTCTTGCATAAACACCAAGCCTTGCACAACAACCTTCCAGACAAAACTCAAAAACACTCAAGTAACTTGATGACACCAGATATATGCATAAGATATTTCTGTCCCAGACTTATATTTTTATGTTTTAAGGTTTTACTGGAGCTCCCTGCTATGTTTTTGCAAAACAAGGACAAGCTATCAGTTAATCTGAAAACATAGGTGAATAATTACATCGTGGAACATTACTTAGGTTCATGGACATACTATTCTTTTGAATATTTTGAACATTTTGAATCCTGGGAAAGTATTCATGCTGTTTTTATTAAAAAGTGATTTTTGAAAGTCATCAAATTTGCTTAAACTAAGAAGAGCTCAGGAAATATTGGAAAGAAGTGCCTCCAACACATAGTTCAAAAATAGCTCCCCTGCAAAATGTATATCATGTAATAGCACTGATGGTTCATTCATGCCTTGCTATACCTTTTGTTTCATGAATACATTAGATAGCTTTCAATTGTAAATTATTCAATAGATTTTTTATTAAATAGATAAAATTAATTTAGCTTTACAACTTGGACATAGGTAGTAGTCATTTTGTAAATACTTCTGTTAACTGTAACATAACATGGTATTATTTGTCCCTCACATATTAGTAATAACTGTGCATTCTTTTCTAGGTTTAATTAATTCCAATAATAACAGTATTATAAATGGAGTTGGGAGAGTGGAACTTACTGGTATATTGATAATCACCTCGTAAACAAGAGAAGTAGCTCCCAAGCCAAAGAAAAAGACACTCAAAAGAGTATTTCTATAAAACACAGTAAAATACATAGTCTGGAAATCAAAACTCTGAAGATCCCTTCTGAAATATGAAATTAGAACAAAGCGAAAAGAGAGCTTACTTATAATATTACATCTTTTCTTTCCCATTCGTGTATTCCATTTTCATTCTGCTGGATCTTTCTGTTTGTTTTTTCTATCACACTTGGCCCTCTTTGCTTTCTTTTTCCTCCTTGCTCTCTTTCAGAAACAGAACTGGGATACTGTAGTGACAATCAGCAACATAAATTGTATGTTTGCAAAAGATGCCTGCTATTATTTTCTGTTGCTTTGCTTTATCTTATGCTCTTTCTTTTCTTTCCCTTAGAAAATGACACATGGGATGAGATGGTAAGTCTCCCAGGTCTAATATTCAATCTCTCTGAAACTAACAGCCTACCAGCTCTCATCCTGTTCTAACAGAGAGTGATTTAAAACCTGAAGCACAGGATTAACATTGCTCTTACAAAATAAATAACCACAAGAATTTTTTACTATTTGTGTAGCTATCTCAGAGAGTCCTTGGTCTCAGTGTCATACAAGGACAATTACTGCCACGGGCTAATTATCCATGGTGCCTGGGGAGGGGAAGTGTTTTCTTTTCATCAGTTTTCAAAGTCCAGCTTTTACTTTCAGGCCGTATCTCCTTACCATCATGTAATGATAGGACAGAGAGGATACAAGTTCCTGATCAACCCCTGCTATTATTTGGCACACATTTATTATATCAACTCCTACTTTGCCTCCTTCCTTTTTTTTTTTGGATTTTTTTAAAACTGATTATTTTTACTGCATTTTTACTGTAGTATGACCTATGCTTTGCAGGGTTTTTGTACTAAATATTACTTAGTCATGTAAGAAAATAAAGTTGTTTACGCAGGTCTGATCTTAGAGTTTTGATGGGACTTTCTCACCATATTTTTCCTGGATTCAATCATATTCTGCCCTGTTGTCAAGAAATCAAATAGCACTTACTTCTGAGTGACAGGGATTGGTCAAAATTCTGTAGTTGCAGTAGCAATGAGCTACAAGTGAATGAATTTTAGAATCTCCAAGTTAACAGTCTGTATAAAACTGTGGCAACGGTATCTCTGACTCTTATTGAGGGAAAAATCAATTCCCATTGAATTGTTTAACACAAAAAATGCTACCTTACAAATCTCATCAAATTATTCTTAAAATTTAATTAATCAAGGGCAGATCTGCATATAAACTTTTGTGAAAATGATTAAATTGGTTCTCATCCATATTATTGTGATATTGCTGGATATCTGTGCATGAACAATTATTTTGGAATAGAAGACTCATCTATTGATTTCTCTTAAATAATTTATTCACTGCAATCAGTAATCTCTGCTACATAAGGTGGCCCAAAGAGGGACTTAAACCAAATTACTAAAATTAAAGTTAAAATAAAAGGCTATATTGTTAATTTGTGTCACTATGGAAAGCCAAAAAAGTTTCTACAAATTAACCTAAAAGAAAGCTGTTTCTGCTCATAGGCGTCCCCTATGTGACTGGTATTACTGTCCAGAGCAGACCTCCAGGGGATTGAATCATCTGTTCTTCAAAACTGGAAGTCTAACACAGACTGGAAGTCTATTGCTTCTCTTATAGGCTCTCACAATCTCTGTATGAGTGAACAGAGGAAAAGATGCAGCTGGATATATTATTAGAGGTAATGTTTAAACAAGAAAGTAACGTACAAATATTACTTCAAACTCTATCCCTTCAAGAAACTGCTGAGACCTCTAATTCTCATGATGATACCTCTGGGAGCTGTTGGATATCTTGCAAACATTGCTATGTGTCACAGTATGTCTTTAATAGCACACGAATGAAAACATTGCATTGCAAGAATATCAGAAGAAATAATCCATATAGTTGATCATTTCCATTTCCATTTAATAATCAACTTGTTAACAGACACAATTGCTGCTGTAAATATTCCATAATATTAAATTTGGTATGATACAGTAATTTGAAAAATTCACTTCAAATACTGGCTAAGAGAAATCACTGAAATCCTGAGACATAAATATATCTGTGCAGAAATCAGGGGAAATACTGAATTAGTCTTAACCAGCTTTGTATTTAAAAACACAAAACAAAAATTGCAAAGTTTTATATAAATATGGACACATTTACTTAGGCTGCAGGAGGCTAATCAAATTTCTGTGATGAAAGTTTTCTCTTTGTTATCATTATTGTCTATTATTTGCATAGGGATATGCCTTCAGGCTCTGAACCAGGAGCCAGGTCCCATTATAACAGGTATCGAGCATGTAATGAAAAGACAGCCTCCCCCTCCAAACTATTTTTGAGCTAAATTTATGTCTATGTTGCAGTCAGAAGACAGAAGTGACTGCATGTAGCATGGAGATCCTGGAGTTAGTTTTTGAGAGAGGCAGCTTGGCAACCTAGCCCCAGGAACATGGGCTCAGCGAGGGCTAATTACCCTGCCTTCCTGGCAGATTTTGCAAAGGTGGAAGGGAAAAAGCCAAAAGTGAATCTGGAGGGAAAAAAAAAAAGACCAAAGAGCAGGGAAAGCTGGCACTGTTATCAGATTTTACATGTAAATAAATGGCTCAGGAGCGCATAAGGGGTAGAGGGAAGAGAAGGTTAGAGGTGAAGAGAAAGTTTGGAGTTACACCCAGGCTAATGGCAAAATCCCTGCTGGAAGGTCACTGAAAATTAGCCTGCCATCTTCTGCTGTACCTAGGACACTCAACGGTGGAGGGAGATTCAGCTAGCACCTTTCGATGCCACAAGGGATTAATTGAGCAAAGTGTCTTTGGGAAAGTAACAGCATTTTCTTGGGAGGCAACAAGGGAAAACTGGTAGTTTTACCGTGTAACTGAGTTTCATAATGAAATGTTGCCATACGGTGAATCCTTGTTGCTTTTTGCCTCATTACACTTAAACCTTTATTATTATTTTTTTTTTTAAAAAAGCTTTTAAATTATATTACTTCTTTGTATTATTCGAGCCTCTTTTTATTTGATACAAATTGTATGTATTCTACTAAAAGAGAAGTCAGGAACATAAAAATTAAGGTCCAATGGCCAATTTTTCCACTTTTCTGCAAATATACTCTGACATAGTCTAATTATATTGCCTGTTTCCTTGTTTTGACACGTTGCAGATCCTCAAACGAACTATTTACCCTAGAACTCTGATGTGTCTGCAACTATTAAACTACAACCTCAAATTTACTTTGTATGGTATGTTTTAGATCTTCAGGACCCTGGTATGTTTTAGATCTTCAGGACTCAGATATCAAAGGATGCTTAATGAAACTTAGGAAGTTTTTAAGTTAGAAAAGTTGAAATCTTACCAATTCTTAGAAAAAAAAAGTCTGTGCTTCATAAACTGAGATAGAAATTTTTAGCTCAGCGTGAAAGGTAGCACATTTTCAAATGCTTATAAATAGCTTATCTAACAATCAATAGTTATAAAGTTAGGCACACAGAGATACTATTTTTAAAATTTAAGGAATCAGGCTTTTGTATTAGACTATAGGAAAAAGAGTGTTTCGACATTTTTATCAAGTATGGAGGATTCATCCCTACTTCAGAAGATGAAGGGCATCTTAAAATCCTTAATTATAAAAAGAAACAATCTCCATCCTTAAAAGCAATTGTTCTGTATTTTCAACACCTTCCCTTCTTCTAGATTTCCTCGTGATTTCTACTGCAAAGTATTTGATTTCACAGGACTGGCTAGTCCCCTGCCGTAACACACTTCATAGGAAAAAGATATATGGGTAATAGGAACAAAAATGATTGTACAACATGCTCCAAGAGTTTCAGGCACTTCAGCAAAAATCTGAGTGAACACATGGTGTGAAATCTTACAGCCACTGACACAGACAAAATCCTGTTGTTGTGTTCTTGAGTCCCGGAGTTCATATGGGAATTCTGCAGCACATGCAGGTGTCTGAGAAATGACAGTCTTCTTGTACTGGATAAGTCTCAGCTGTGTACTCTCTATCTCCTTCATTACCAATATCATTGCTAACTTTAAAAACTATTCATTCGGAAAAAGGCTACTTCTGTAATTCACCACAAAGTAGAAAAATTGCCTAGCCTGAGTCCTTCTGATATCAAGTGAAAAAAAGAAAGAAACAGAAGCGAGGGAGGAAAAGAGGGGGAGATTTCTCTTAAAAAAGAAATTTATCAGATTTCTCTATAGCTATTTCTTCTTTTGTAGCCCAGTAAAATTTGAAAAATTTCTTCATGTTCATTGGAACCCATTTATTCCTCTTTAAGTTCTATGAAAATGAATATAGACATATAGGTTGGTTTAATCAGTCCTGGTTACTAGCATGGTACTTATGTCCTGGTTTTCCACAAATTGCTATTGCCTTTCATTAAATAAGCAAGGATATAAGCTTTCTACATCAATAGAAAGGCTAATGTATTTGTACTGTGAGATCATAGAAGTCAACCTGATCTGAAACAATAGGCCTCCTTAAAGCAGTTTCTGTCCTTTTTTTTTTCTAAATTAATAAAGGGTTGAGGGGTATAGCTCTCTGATATATGAGATATTTTCCCATATATGACACAGAAGTTGGTAATAACAAGAAACTTTTCAAGTCTATTATACTAATGTTTCTGAATGGCTTATGACAAGCAATTAAACCATCGGCCTTACAACATCCCTTTATATGAAATGCCCTCAGTGAAAATTATACATTCACTTTTTAGTGTTCCTCGGCCTTAATTCTATGTTAGAGCTATTGTTTAGTATTAACATTATTGAATACCCAGTTATGGATTGATATGTGATAAACGGGCAGAAAATACAGAACAAAATAAAGAAACACACAAAAAAACCCTAAAAGATAGGTGTAACACAGGAGGCAACAATTGAAGAAACAGGTAACTGTGGGAGGAACAGAAACAGGCAATATTGGTCTGTAAGGTAGGTAGTGTGCATAAGAGGCTAGAGAGTAACTATAAATTGCATTATATGCACTAAGTGACTGCTCAAGGTAAACAAATATGGTTTCAGTAACTAATTGATATTCAAATAGAAATAAATACCAAGCGGTTTAGAATTATAGGGCTCTAATTGCATTAAGGGTTCAGGTGATATCATAATGGACAGCTCAGTTTTGCACAGATAGTCACACTGATGGACATGGGCACCCTCATGGAACCTAATGGAAATTACCTGGAATCCATCCAGATGTTCTCAATGCTGTCCTGTGTGACTGAAGAGTTTTTTTGTTTTGTTTTGTTTTCTGTCACTAAAGCTGCTCGATAGAATTATACCCTTTTGTATTCACACACTTTCCTCTTATATATGTGTAATACCAACCCCACTCTGCTACTTACTACACACGCTTCCTTTGACACCAGTCTTCCTGTGCCTCGGGCTCTTAAAAACTTCCCGCTAGTAAGCTCATATCTCACAAGCCTTGATGCTTCAGACAAGGAGTCTATTATGACTTTTCTCTCTTCTGTATTTGGTGGACTCACGATTCTGTATGAAGTCATACCTAAACTACAGGGCTTTTTTTTTTTTCAAGGGTTGGATGTTGAACAGAGCTTTCCATAAATTATGCAGTACCTCCTTTTGGAAACTTAAAGAGGAGAGCTTTATGAAACATTTATGAGGAAACCTTGTATCATAGAAAACCTGCATTGTTTGAGATTTCAAGCAACTCTCAGATTTGTGAACATGTCTGAGAAGTTTACAAATCAGTATGTGAGGTTCAAGCAAACTTTCAGCAGAGTGTAAGAAGGCTGCCCAGCTAGTCATAAGAAGCATCAGTCCCCACTGGACCTTTCTCAGTAAGCAGGCAGACAAGTTTCCCTACTCACTGTTTTTCTGTCATGTAGAGAGGGCTTCCAACACAGCTACCAAACTGATTTTTTGAAGACAGATAGAAAATGGAAATTCTACGTGTTGTGCGAGCCACCTAAGTTTTGGCACCTAAATTACTTGATAGAGTCTTTCTTTGGGAATGATCTGAGGCTGTAAATGTTATTTACACAGAAAGTATGAGGAGACAAATCTACTAAATTAGGTATGTGGTTAAATACAAGTAGTATTAAAACCTCATATTAGATCTCAGATTTGTTTCTCCATGGAAATAACGGTAAATAAACTTCCATTCCCCTGTGCCTCATGGAGGAAATGTGAGATGTTAAAATACTAGGGGCAGCAGAGAAGGGGAGTGAGCTCTGCTTAAAATAACTGGCATGTCTACAAGAGCTTTGCCTGGAATTTGCCACCAAGACTGGCAACCTATTTTGCTGAGTGCTGTGCAAACACGTAAAAAGAATTAGCCCTCACCCCAAGAATCTACAGTCAAAATAGAGAAAAGAAGATGAGAAGAACAGAGAAACGTAGAGGGATAAAATGTTGCTGAGATTTCAGTTATCTAATGCCATGCTTACTTACTAAATACTGAAGGAAGAAACAAACCCTGGTTTTCATTCAGCCAGAGGCCTCAGCAAGTACCCTTCAGGGTAACCTTCCGATTTTTTCCCTATACCTAACAGGCAATAGGAGGATGCTGACTACCTCATCTATGTTTCTAAGTTCCCAGACTACACAGTTATCAGTCAGCCTCACGGAAATTGTAATTCTGACATCAGTGCTACCACTGATTACCATTTCTGAGGTAGCAAAGAAGTCTAAATTGCCAATAACAGTTGTGAAAGAGTCAGTGAATGAAGAGTAGAAGCCAGGCTGAGAGATACAGTAAAGAATTATACAAACTATAAATTGCCTAATTCTATCATTTTACATATTCCTTTTCCTCTGAAAGTGGAATATTATACTAAACAGGCCAAACCAAAATACTTAAATTGACTTAATAGAATGGTAGGTGCACAGGAATTAATAGTATAATAGTCAAAATAAAACATCTTAAAGGAAAAAAAAAGAATTAAATGCTTTTAGCTTTTGAGAAGGGGAATCCCTTTGTAATTAGATCATAACTAAGGCCTTTCACTGCTGCAAATTCATACTGTGCACTATTTAAGTGCCACCTCTTGATTCTCTTACTACAGCTTCTAATAGAAAACCCTGTTCTCCTTTTCTTTGTGCAAACCCAATCACATCACATCAAATTATACAACTAATTAACACAAACTCCTTAAAAAAATGCATATTATTTTGGCAAGCCAAATTAACGTCAGTCCCCTGAAACCATGTTTAGTAATTCCCACTGACTGTAGTAACGCCTACTACTGAGAGAAGGGCTAATCAACTACAGGCTCTCCTGCTGATGAGCTGAACCAAGTAACCAGATGTTTCTGCCTTCTAGGCTAATGAAAATGTCACGCATGTTTTTCTTTCCACCTAGATGAAGAACTAATTCCACCATGGCCATGATCTAGGTAGCTCTTCCTCACGTGATACCGTGCCTGACAGGTCCTGCTAGTTAATCCTGAGCAGGCAGGTACAGCCTTGCTGAAGGTCACCTCGTCTGAACCAGCTTACACAGTCCGCCAGGGCAATCTTCTTCTTGGGCTTCATTACAAAGGGTATGGAGAGCAAAGGGAAAGTTGGTGAACCTCACTGTGGAAAATATATTTCCACCATACTGTAGTGTATATAAAAGCTGGGCAGAATATGTTTTTTGTTTATTGGTAAGAGGTCCCAGTGGCATTAAATTACTTAATGAGATGTCTATTGCAATTAAAAGAGGCATAACATTTATATTAACATTTTAAAGCTTGCTTATTCCAGGAGTGTCAGTTTACAAGAGTCTAAATAGGCAATAATGAATTTGATGAAGTATTCCATATTAAAACTGAGTACTGTGTAACTGTCTAGTAAAATCTTAATATTAAACTATACTGTATAAGTCATAGGGCAGTATAAAGCGGCATATTTAGATTTATCCCATCTTGATTCTCAGATAATGTACTTATGATTAAATATGAATACAAATGAAAAAAAGCATTTGCATATAAGCTTACAAAATACATTTACATGATGAATTTATTTAAAAAGCTTACAGTATGCTTTGATGGATGATACAGTCATTTTCAGAAACACTAAGCCATAATTTAAAGATACTGTATAATTATTTAACAGCAGTATTTTCTAACTTCAGCTGACTTGTACCTTTCACGTAAGATGCTAACACTAGGCATAAAAACATTTTAGCAATAAGCCCTCCTATTCCAGCCCTTTGTCTGGTGCATAAAAAAAAGATATGGAAGATATGGTACATTTAGAAGTCTACATATGGCAGAAGTGAATTGGGTCCATTGATGCAGCTCTGGTTTGAAAAATATAGGGAATGTGTTTATGTCAGAAAACATGCTACAACTAAGTATATTCTTTATTTTGTTTTTCAATAAATCTGCACTAGTATATATAGAATGTAAGCAGAAGTTAGTCTTTTTATGTTTTAAATTTCCTTAACATACTCATTGCTGTATTAACATCTGTTCTGAAACTCCCACCACCGCAGCAAGGAGGCATCAATTAACATCAGTTTGGAAGTGACAGATATTCAGTCAAGGAGGAATAAAACTCTATAGCAATTTCTGCCAGCAAAAGCTCATCATGTGTGCAAAGATGCAGTCTACTGGTAGCACCAGTTCGATATTTGAGGAATGGATCACTGAGAGAATGAGGTCTGCCTCTCATGAAAGGAGACATGCATGAGCCCTTCATTCTAAATTCCAAGATAAGGCCACTGAACTGAGAGTGACCTGGCGTCAGTCCCAGAAAGTTGTGTTTCACTGGATTTAGTTTCTATAGCAGAAAAATTCTGCAGTGTAAGAGGCAGTCTTTCATACTACTAGGCTCTCTTACCAGTGAAGAAAATATTGGAATATGGAAATTTACCTAGGATGTACTGGGTTGTTAGAGCAGACCATGCACCACCTGATACCAGGTCAGACTTCATTACTTAATGTGCAGGTTAGCAGTTATTGACACAGTGGAAGTTTCTGGAAGGGATTCAAGGCCGGCTCCAAGAACAGTAGGACAGAAAAATCCTGCTATTTGATGATCAAAAGGTGTGGTGTTATGCAAAGATGCATGTCCAAGAAGTGAGAGAACAGCCTTGGGCCATCCTGGCAACTGAACAGTTCTTCCAGCAGCTTCCTTTCCTTTTGCATGCTGCAACTTCACAAAGTAGAGTGCCATTAACAAATAAATGGAAAAGGAGAAAATGGAAAATAATCTATGCACTGCAATGTTATTGCCTTCCTTGAAAAACAAGAGATTTTTTTTTCTAAAGGAAAAAATAGAAGGAGACAGAGCAGAGAAACCAAATAACCAGAAATTATTTGGAAGACAAAATTAATTTTTCATTTGGAAACTAATTAGCAATTTTAAGAGTATAGAAATTTGCAGTGCAAATATTTCCCTTTCAAAAAGGAAACTTCTAGTCTTTTTCAGTGAGGAAAAGGTTACTTTTAGAAAGCCTTTTCTATTGATCTTGTCAACATCTCTGTGATTGAATGATAAGAATCGAGCAAATGTTGCTGAACTGTGAACAACTTCAATTTAGGTCCAGTAATTTTGGGGTCAAGAACAGCTGTGATGAAGAGTGAGGAACTTTAACAGGACAGTCAATGGTTACATAAAATACATGAATAGTAGTTATTCAAGTGGTGAAGGCATTTTTTCAATTTAAAAGAAACATTCAGTGTAAAAGAAAAAAATGATATATCTATATATATGTACTGAAGCTAGTGAGAAGCAGGAGCATTCTAATATTATCAGACAGTTTTGGAAACATGGGAAATTAAATATGTATTTGGAGAGGGTATAATTGAATATTCTTCATTGTCTAGTGGATTCCACAAAATGAAGGAGATTTTGTTTCCTTACAGAAGCATTTCCCTATACACTGGTTTGTGCCAAAAAGAATGAGGGAAAAATCACTTTGAACAGTTAAAATTAAAAGCAATAGTCCCAGACAAAGAACTGCAAGGAAAATCACAGGATCAATTCAAGAGAGCTTTGACCCACACGCTGCTTAGTCAGTGAAGGGTCTTTGGAGACCCATGGACCCTCAGCTGCATTTTTTGACTTCAAGCTTACGCAAAGCCAGAGGAAGGGCTGCTAAATTGCTTTTAAGCACTTGAGTCCATGAGAACCAGGTTTAACCTGGCACAGCTGTGTTCTGAATAAAACATTTGATTATTCCAGTTTGTAACAGTCCTATGAATATGTTCCCACTGGGCTTTTGGGTAAAGTCTGGGGAAGAAAAACACAGAGGTAATAAGTCCCGTTGTTGCAGAACTCTGAATGAAATCAGACTGGAGGAAATCAATGTTCATTCACATGTTGCTGTCTTCTGACCAACTTTCGGTCATTCCTATGTTCACCAGGTTAATAAACTTTTCAATGAGGCTACTTTCCTGTGCAGTAAAAATATATAAAGGTCTATTCACACGAAAAGTAATACAAAGGAAAGACAGCAGATGAGAAAAAAGTAGTTCTCAGAGAAAAAGCAAAATTATCTACGATATTTATTACCTCCTGAAAATCTCATAAGTTTATCCATCAGGCTAAAGGCCTTCTAGCATGAAGGAATACCGTGGCATTTGGGATCACAGGAGTTGAGCTGTATCACACTGGAAATCCTTTAGGTCGACTGTCCTGGAAACAGTGACTAAAGCCACATGCTTAAAGGAAGGTGCAACCGAGCATGAACAAGACACTTATGGAAATAGCCAGATTTTGGTTCTTCTTTCTTACTCCAGATAACCAGCAACTGGTTTGTGCTCTGTAGCTACAGAATTTATGTCTCCTACTTACTTTTTATATTAACAGTGTGCCTTCTTCTCATATACAAAAAATGTCTCCATTTCTTTAAAAAAAAAGAAATAAGGTGCAATCTTACTACATCATTTTCTCTACTGTTTGTCAATACTCCATGATTCACCTATCCATTTTCACCTATCCTAGAGAATAAAATACACTTTTTGACAGATCATTTTCATTCGAAAGATTTAGGTGAACAAGTTCGAACAATCTATTCAAAGAATTTAGATCCTTTTACCCTTTGCAAAGCAAAAACTTCAAAGGTCAGTTCAGATATACTTTGCATACTACAGTGTTCAGATTTGTTGATATACTTATACAAGCAAATTTTAGCATATAAGCTGCTTTTAAGATATATTTGCTGTGTATATATGTGTATTCCTTAATAAGTGAGCAAGATGAAATCTGTTATAGAAGATAGCTACTAGGAAGGGGACCTCAGTACCCTGACAGAGCCAGGAAGTATTTGACTGGCAAGTAATGACAAGGTAAGCCAAATCTCTCCCTTTTTCCACTTATTGTATGGATGGCAGAGCTGTGCTAGGTATCCTAAAGGGAGGAGAAAAGTGTTTTTGCTGTGAGCAGACAACTTCTACTGAACTTTTTGAAGGAAAAATGCTTCTTCCTTCTATGCTGACACTGCACCTGACCAAAAAAAAGATATCCCTTGGACAGCCTGAACATCATCATTTTGGAGAGCTGTTATTTGATCTCAAGAATGTAAAAGAGTCTAAGTATTAAAGCCACCTTAATTTTAGTTTTGTTTTCAATGTTAATAGTGTGGATGGCATTGACAGATAACCCAAGTGCTTTTCTGATGTGAGCATAAGACCAAATAGTGTTCTGGGTTGTGTAATGCTAGAATACTGAACTGGGTTAAAGTTTGTTAGGGATTTGCAAATGTGTAAGGAGAAATGTGTAGTCTGACAGTGATTACTGAATTTCTGCAACTTGTGATTAAAACTTGAAAAGGAGTTAAGTACATTCCTTTGAGGGTAGCAGATGCAGCAAATGTGAAGAAGGACACAAGAAAAACCATGGAAGAAATCATATTTTGGACTAGAGAGCGTACTATAAAAATAATAGCAAAGTGAATTGAAATGCCACTGAAATAAAAGACCAATCCAATTTGTATCTGCACATGGTAATGTATTATTGAACAGTTATTTCTTTCGGTTAATCATTAAATGCACTCCTACACTCTTAAAGACCAATGGGGGGAACAATTTTGGACAGAGAAGAAAAGTGTACACAATGGACATTTGAGTAAGAAGCATGTGAAGCAACAAAATAACAGTTCTCTTTTCTGTATAGCTCCTATATTCCTTTACAACTAGGTTGTTTCATTACTAATTCCAGAGCATTAGTATATATTGTGTTATTCTGTACAGCTTGTTGTACAGAAACAATTCAATAAATGAAAAGTCTGAATTCTAAGTATTATTATTATTTTTGTTCAGATTTGCTTTGTGATGCAAGATTCTTTTGATTGCTTCAGACCTACAACAATCCCCTGTTGTTTATCATAAATAACAAGTTGTTTTTTTTTATCTGGGCTTGCAAGTTTCATTTTCTTCTGTTGCTATAATTTCCGTGCATTCTTAACACGAATACATTTTCCTGAAGAAGTGGTCTTACATCTAGCTGCACCTTGTGATTTGTGGGCCTAGAAAAGCATTCTAGTTGATGGGGAAAGGGTGAAAATCATTCCTCCCTCCTCAGCAAAGTAAACACAATCTTCTAAGGGTTTATTTTGGTCCATTTTTGAAAGGGTATAGGTAATGCTCTTATTTCTGACTGCCCACTTGCTAGACTTCTTTCTATATTGAATTAGAAAACAAGTTAGTGGTGCAATTAACTTTATATCCCACAAAATTGTTCTTACTGAATCAATTTGCTCCAGCACCTCAACAAAGGAATATTGTGAGTGTACAAAAAGCACCATTTAAAACAACATATTTGGTATCATTGATTTGCTCAGGATTGCCAGATTGTGAAATCTTTGAACACTGTACTGTGTTTCTTCTGAACTGATCTTTTCTGTTGAGGGTAAGGATATGAAATTCTGGCTTCCATGGTAATAAGTTATCTCATATTCATATCTACCATTCATCCCCAGTGAGAGCTTTACATATTTTCCATGTTGAACTGCCTCACAGCAAAATTGTAATTTTAATTGTGGTCTTTTACCTACCTTTTCATAATGTGGCTACCTTTTTCATAATCAGAATCCTTTAGAGCACATAGTCTGGTTTTACAAAAACAGACAAGCTGAATCATGCTGATCTTCTGTCTGCTCTGCCATTCTGTGCTGATTTTCTTTACTGAACTCCTATGCCCACAGATTCCAAATATCTCCCACAGGACCAAAGTCCTTAATACTGGTGTGATCACTCATTTTAGTCTTCATTCAATGGAGGAAAATATGCTGTGAGATGCTGTAAGATGACCAGAGCTTGACTTGCTGCCTAGCAAACTGATCTGCATAACCAATTTATGCAGTTTTTCTAACTGCAGAAAAATATAGGTATAGCTAATAGCATGTCTCTCATAAGAGTCTATTGACATGTTAACAGCTCGAGACCAATTTTAAACATGTAGAATCTAAATCTGCTGGGGATGGGGAGTGCGACATCTGCCATTTCTTATGGTGTGTAATTCGTCTTCCTTCCTCCAAGACCACCCTGGCAGATGCATCAAAAAAACGAATCTTTCCACTGAAGGTACACCAGTTCTTCCAGAGCTCAAAGGAAGCACTCAGCATTTTATGCATCATAGCAACCATTCCCACTGCATCCCTAGGTCTCCTGTGCTCAACTTTCAAATTTATATATATATATATACTTTTAGTCATTCTTCTTTTGCGTTTTTCCCTTCAAGATAAGCAGGTTTTAGTCTCTCCTGCATTGTGAACAAGCAACCAAGCAAGCAAACACTCCACAGATCTTCTTGCATCATCAGTGACCTCTATGTCTTGATCATGGTCCGCTGGACCATTTATAACAGTTGCCTGTGATTCTGCTTCTCCCAGTCTTTCTTCAGTTCTTCCTGATTCGTCTGTCTACATTGAAATGCCTCAGAACAAAATCTATCTTTCTGCTTCTAGAGAAGAATTAGCCATTCATTCATACCTAAATTCACATTCTACACTCTTAGTCCTTTGAGCTCTCTTAACAGTCCAATATCTCTTCATTATATTCTCTTCTAGACCCTCCTCCAGCTTTGCATGTGAAGACCCCTATGTTCATTTCCTGATTCCTTGCTCTTTTATGACCCTCTCTATCTTACTTCTAATAATTTTTTCTGTAAACATAAGCATAGTCATGAATTCTGTTTTGAACCATATTCTTCCTGTTTGTCAAATCTTTCTTCTGTCTAAACAAAGGCCTCATCTTATTTGGCTAACATATCCTTGTGGATGTCTAGCAATGAGCTTAAGTTCAGCAGAGTCAGAACAGAACAGCCAAAAGGTCACCTGACACCTTTTCCCTGTCTGTGTGTTTCTAAGCAGAAATACTGATGCCTATTTCTGATCACCCACATCCAGGCCATGTCTGAATTTTGATGAATCTTTCTGCAATGCGTCTCTAAGATGCAACATGTCCCCGTCTCTCCCTCACTTACCCAAAGCTCACCTTCATTGTTATCTGGAGAACTGCAACTTTCTTCTCTCAGGCACTGTCTGCTGTTGCCCTTTACTGCTCATGTCTATTCAGAAGACAACAACAATAACCATTTCCAAGCTCATATGCTTAATGTTGAGATCCTCTACTGGGTTCCCTTTCTCCATCACACGGAACATAATAGTTTTTCATTTTTTTTGCCTATTGCTGCTTTGCTTATCAATACAACATGTCGATATTTCCCTCAGAATCTCTGCCTGACATCCATTGTTTACTGGTTAAAGTTCAGATGGGATGTCAAGGATACCCTCCTCTTTTGGGAGATCATCCCACCAACAATTCTAAAAGCCATCTTGTAATCTTCTTTTAAATCTTCTTTGAATCTTGCCTTCACTATGATTCCTCATCAACCAGTTACTGCGTGGGACTTTAGGAGAGATTTGTCCTAGTTACACACAAGTCTTCATCTGAACCAGTCTTCTCTTATCACCATGGAAAATATACACATTTTGTGGTGTAACTCGTCTGACATATTTCAGGTCTCTACTGTAGGGAGAATGAATCTCACTTTACAAGTGGTTACTCCTCCTTACTAACTACTGAAGGATTACAGAAACACTGCTCAGGTGCAGATGTCCCTGTTGTAGCTATTCAGAATTGGATAGCTGGATTAGATAGATGCAGAATAGACTAGAGTCCCATATACAGTGAATTGTGATTGCTCCATCATATGTTTATCATCTTATTACTATTACAATATTTCTTCCTACTCCATCTCCAGAATTTCTTGGTTTACACTGCAATGATTTTGAAGGTGAGATTTTCTTTGTTTTTTTTTTGCTTATACAATCTAATGGGATCCTAGCAAAAGATCTAAGGTTCTGCTGGTGAAAACAAAACAAAACAAAACCTAAAAATAACACACTCAGAGAAAGAAGAATATGACATTTAAAAGATTTAAAAGAAATATCAGACTATATAAAAGAGTTGATCACATACTTTTGGGGGTATTTTTGTTAAGAAACAAACAAAACACACACACACACACCAAACTAAGAGTGTTTGTATATTATTGACTCAGAAGCCTGAATTTGGGTATCTACGGTATAGGTGCTTGCATGCCGTATGTGGTAGGTGTCTAAGGTCTCATTACCTCAGTGGAGGTTTACTTCATACAATCAGCTGAGCCTGGAAAACAATTAAGTTGAACAGAGGCTTAGTCTAGGAAGAGCTAGATCACTCTCTAAACTCTGCTGACTGGATCTCTTTGGACTGTAGTGGAAGCTTAGACACCCAGTGCCTGTGTTGAAACCTGTATGTAAACTTAGATGTCTTCACCTTGAACTGAATTCCATCCAAGGCGTCTGAACTGGTTCCCTATCCTTTCCCAAGTGCTGTGACATCTTTTGCCTGTAATCTTTCTAGCTGTTTAAAGGGCAGGCTGCTAACTTCAACTGGTTATCTCATCTTCTCTCTTTTGTAACAGACAGAGTAAGAAAAGCATGTTCAGTGGATAGTTCTGAGGACACCCATCTTGGACTAGTATATTAGTTTGGGTAGATCTAAGGATACTCGCCAACAATGACTATATTGAAATAGTCTTTAGATTGGTCGCTAAAGTTTTAGTTGACTACAGTTAGGTACAATGAACCTCTGTCCTAAAAGAACACAAATTGTTAAAACTTTTTCACATCACTGGCAAGTAAAGCCTCCACCATTACCTCAGTTTTCTGAGCTCACTGGCTCAGAAGACTCAACTAATGGAACTACCTCTACTAAATCATCAGTTATTTCCTCTATTTCTTTGATTGTAATGACTTTGAGATTATTTGCAGTATTAAAATCTTAAATATCATAGAATCATAGAATCATAGAATGCTTAAGGTTGGAAATATATAAGCCTTAATGCATAGAGTGCAGTAGCAACACTTTTATTAACTCATAAGGCACATATAACACAATATAGGAACACCACAAACAATAACTTATCTTCCTGGGAGTAGCATCCCCATCAGTTATTAGCATGAGACTGAAACACTGGCTTTTTCTGTAAGAAGAAGAAAAAAAAGGGTCTTTACCTGAGTGGTGCACAACTTTTCACCCTTGTGTGAAATAAAAAAACCCAAACCTTCCTCTCAAGAAAAACATATTAAATCCTAATGCTAGTTAATCCTACTTCCTCTATTGTACACAAAAGAAATTCTACTGCCACCCACACTTCTGCAGAATATTTTATAAGGGACCTCCTTTCTTTAAGCAAAGAAGATATTTATCCCCCCCCCCTTTTTTCCCTTTATTCTCCTGCTTATTCTGGCATGAACTCCGATAAATTCCAACGTGGATATCTGAATGGCTAATGGCAACAAGCACTGCTCTGATTAGACACATATACATCAAATTTCAAGCACCTTTTCCTTTGGACAAACCATGCCTTTAAATCAACCAGAAGTCAAGAAGTTATAGATTCTTTCTTGCATCGTATACAGTAAGATCTCAACCTCATGTTTGTTTATTTTTCCCCAACAGCCATGAACTCTAGGCATGAGATCAGAACTGTAGTTTTTGAATCGCATGCTGCTATCCTATATTTTTTTCCCTGTCCTAGTTTCTTGGATAGAGTAGACCATATTTTTCTCCACTCCTTGGTTTCAGAGGCTACCATTTACAAATTTTTGATGAAAAAGAAAGGCTCGTTGTCTATTGGCTTTTCTACTTTAGTCTTTGGAGGAGGAGCTTTTGGATCAGAAAACTTGCCTTTCTACAGCAGTGTAATCCCTTTGCGGATGGTGGTGGAAAGGGGTTGGTGTGGTGTAGGCTGTACCTGTGTGCTCAGCAGCCACACTAGCTTGATCTGAGCTAATACTGTTGTTCTGGAGAAGAAGTTCGAAAAGTTATCACAACACCTTTACAATGGGTCTTTTATAAATGGAAAAGCAGCATATACACACAACAGGATAGTAGGAATACTGTGTTCTTTACTACAGCTGGTGAGACTTACTCTGTTTCAAAGAGTTTTGCTGGTTTTAGCAGCATTGCAGGACCATATAATTCCTCAGAAATGTGAGGTTAAGAATAGGTAAAGAGGAAAATAGTGCTGGTGAGTTACAAATAGAGAATATTTAGAGGTTGTCTTCAGCTGATTTAAACAACCTTGCATTTTTACTGTCTATTGCTTACAAGGCCTGAATAACATTTCAGCTATTTATTTCAGATGTTACACCAGACGGCTACAGCATGAATGCAACCTCCCTCCCATGTGCACACACACACAAATGCAAAGGTGGAACTGTGGCTGTTCACATTTATAACAAATCCATTTATGGAGGTCTGCATAGCAGCAAGACCATGTGTCCGTATTAGCAAACAGTTAAGACTAGCTTGACTAAAATTGTATATTTTAGGTACTAAGAACTACTGTGTATCATACATGTTCAACTTTCTTTTGGGTCTGTTCTAGTTCCTTTGAAATCAATGGCAAAAGTCCCACTAAATTAAATGATTCATGTTCATAGGGAGAGGAAGTTATGCAGGCACTGTGCAAATAAACATATACATTCTGCATGGCAAAGTGTCACTTTAATATTCTCTACTTCATCACATGAAGCAATTTCTTCAGAAATCTGGACAAAAACCTCCTTGTAAGTTAAAAATAAAACTGGTGTGAATTGTACTTTTCCAAGGAAAAAAAAAGTTAAAAAGCACCCCCTTTCAAGTGTGTGTGTATGTGTTTGTTCGTATTTTTAAAAGAACTTTATTTTTATGCCTCCTTTATCTCAGCAGACTGTCCAGCGTGGGATGAAAACATTGTCATATGCACATAAGACACGGGGGAAAATGCATCCAACTGGTCTGCTTTTGCTCATCTGTCACAAATTTAAGATCTTTAGCTCTACAACATTGCATTTTTTTTTAAACCCTAAAAAACAGAGAGCAAGAACTGCGCACAGAAGAAAATCTCTTTCATCACACTGGGATTATTTTTCTATCCCAGGTGCCCAAACTGGGGCTTTTTTTTTCTTCTAATTGATAACGGCAGGCTCCTCCCCTTAACCCTCTGACTTTTCTGCATTCCCTTCCTGGATGACTACTGTTTCACTGTGCTACCTCATTCACTTATGGTTGACCTGGAGCTCCTGGGTTAAGCTTCCCCACTGGTATTCAGCCTTGGACCTTATTATTGTTCTACTTGTCTGACCTCTGATACACTAAATTCTAACAAGGTGATCTGAAAAAATCACTCTTTTTTTTTTTTTTTTTTTTTCTGTGTGGTTTCATGGCTCGTCTTTTTACCGCTTTCGGCTGATGTTCTTTTCTCCACTTCAGACCACCAAGTGCTCTGCTTTAGTTTGTCAATTTATAGTGCTGTCATGGTTTCAAATGCTGCAACCATTGTGTAGAATATACTCTCCTGACCTCTGAAGCAACTTTCTGTATTTCAATTGTTAACTCATTAGGGTTTGGAAGAACAGCTGAAAGGAGAATGGTCTTTTTCCCACAATTGCTGCCAATGAGCTGCTTGAAGAGTCATCACAGTCCAGGATTAAGAGAAATCAAGAGGATGCTGCTAAAAATTAGCTCCAGCTATTTTACATTCCTCCCCAAAGGAAGCAAAGAAAAGGCCCAATACAAAACAATACTGATACTTTTCTTCAGCAGTTTTACACAAAGATACAAGGCAACACATGAAAAAGCTAGTAATGAAAAGATAATCTGATTGGATAACTCTATTTCTTTGCAAAAAATATGTCAAAATATAGACAAAAGTATTCTTTAACAACATTTTTATGTTTCATTACTGTTAGTGTCCAAGGCTATCCTTTGTTTGTACTGAAGTCTTTTGTCTTTGGATTCTGTCGCTTGAACTGATTCTTCATGACCAAGTTTTTTTAATAACTATCATTTCGCTCTTCCTGTTCCAAAATGCTTTGGGGAAGGGGGGAAGGAGAAGCAAATGGAAAGTGTCATCAGGCTTTGTCCTGAAGCCAACTTCTTCTTTTGAAGTCAACAATACAGGCATGCCCAAGTTCACTAAAACAAACCAACCAAGCAACAAAAAATATCCTTGCCTTTTTCCCTTTTTGTTTAGGTATAGAAACCTTGCTCACCAAGAAAATAAGGAAAGAGGCTTCTGCCAGTTAGGGACAGATTTAGAGCATTAGCAGAAGTTCATAACGTTCATACTCTGAATTTTCAGACTGATGCTCAGTACCTTATTTACAAGATTTCTCACTATATTGAAGACTGCACCACCAGTTTCCCAGTGTTAATAATGGCTTTGCCATTTTAAATAATTTAGTATGGTTTATAACTGTGACCCACAGTTGCAGCTGCACATTTTTTAAACAAAATATTTTGAATGTGTTTTTTCTTCTTTTCTTCAGCATCACAAGTGTTTAGTCCTACCACAGATTTTGATAATACCAGCAGAAAAATTAGCTTCTTGGACCTTTTGGGAAGTATCTTGAGTCTTTAACAAAATACTTAATTTTGAGAGATCACTTGCTACAGCGTTCTCCTATGTAGTGCTAATCATGATTGCACAAGTTTCTGATAACATGAAATACTTAAATATAACCTTAATTGTTGCATCAATGAGATATAACATCAGTGATTTACATTCCTGTAAGTCTCATCATCAAGGGTTTCAGAGTATGCTGCAAACATTAATTTAAACTTTGCAGGTTCGCTGAGGGCAAGCCTCACTTGGGTCACTGATATAAATTAGCACAATAATGGAATAAGTTATTATGCACATTATACCCTTTTCTCTGTAAGGTAAACTGAGGCATTAGTTGGTTAGTGTCTTATCAAAAGCTGCAGAGGGAACCAGTATAATAAATGCAAGTCGTATCTGGTATCTATTTTGCTCACTACATCACTTCTCGATTCTTTCCTTCAGCTTGATGCTTTTACTTACAATTTTGTCCACAAAGTCCATTGACTACTAAAGGTTCTCTTCTCAACAGTACATATGTAAATGATATCAACTAAGTTTTAAATAATTACATAAACAGAAATTAGTGACTATTTTAGCATAAATAACATGGTGATAGAAAGTGAAAGGAATAGTACCAGTGTGGAATTTGGTATGACCTAAAAACAATGGATGCATTAGAGTCACTATGTCAAACACCATTAGACTTCTTTCTTTAATAAAGCAGTAAAGCCCATACTATACAGCAGCTTAAATCAGTTTCCATAGAATGCTATTAAAGCTGCCAAATCTTTCAAAGTTATAGGATATTCTATTATTCTATGATATTCCTTTTCTGAAAAGGTAAGCAGCTTTCAAATCTCATTGTTCCTTTTAAAGAATATATATTTGCATGGAAGATAAAATAGTATCAGAAGGCAATTTGCTTTAGTGTTTGTACAAGCAATTGCAAAAAAAGTGCTATCTGATTTTGTTGCTGTGCTTCCTCTGCATCATTGTTTTTAACAGATGGTTTGCTCTTGTGACTCCCTTGGAAGTTTTGGACTTTTGATTTGTTTTGCTTTGCTTTTTTGCCTCTTTTTTTTTTTTTTTTGTAACATCGTTTACAGTTTAAAAGTTTATGTGAGTTACTTTCTCAATGCTTCGAATCTCGGTTAGATTCTGGTCTCTTATGGTGCTGGGATAGTAAATCTGTGCTTGATCTGGACCCAAATGTATTTTGATTGTAAATAGAAAATCTTCTTTTATGAGGATGTTCACTTCACAGCTTGAACGGTGTAATTTTTATACAGGTCTCAGCAATCAATAAAAAAGCCACAGGAGGAATGATTTATCTTGTTGGTTACAGAGACTGTCACCGAGAGAAATTGTAAAAGATCAATTTACACAACCTGGTGTGAGAACGTTATTGATATAACACGGCCGATCAGTTCCTGGTAGTCTACGGGCAGAAGCTGAGGAGAGAGCGCTGCCCGCCGATAGGGCCACTGACCAAGATCTTAATAGACTCGCTGGTCCATAAAATGGACAAGAAGCCAATGGAGGATGCGATTCTGCGTGCTCATAGCACGCTAACTGGCCTGGAGGAAAATGGATTGGCTGAGCTCCGATTAGTTAGTTAAGCAGTGTCATGCATCCTCCTTTTCTTTCTTCCTTTTTTCCCCCCCCCGCTCCTTTCCTCCTACTGTGAGAACTGTTCACTTGGAGACTCACTGCCTTAATTACAAAGGGCCCTTTTAACTACAGGTCACAGGAGTTGGCTCACTTGACAGGAAATAAGGAAACAAGCTACCTTCCTGAAAAAGAAAAAAAAAAAACAAAAACCCAACAAACTTCCACTTCTCAAATTAGTTAAATGAAGCTTATCAGCGCTTGTTAGTTGATCCTTTGACAGTCTATTAATTGCAGCTTGTACATTAAGTTATGTTATAACCAGCAGGACATATGATTAATAAATAAATAAATCTCCTGACATGCTGCACAGTACGTCTGTTAGCAGAGAAAACAAAGTAAGGACAATGTTAATTTTTCACTTTGCTGTAGATATCACAGCACAAAAGTCATTTATAAGACAGTTTCCTTTGTATTTTGTGGAATTAAAGTGCATTCTAACTGAAATGGCTTCTTTGGATCAGAAGACTGTTTATAAAGCTAGATTTGAAAGGTTCTCATTCTGTCTTTTTAATAAAAAACAACATAGCTACTCTTTAAATGTAAGTACTCTCTTCCTACAGTTGCTATATATGCAACTTCTAAGATACTTTTCATGAGATATAGGCTACACTATATTATTTTATTTACTGGCAATTATTTTTCACTGTTATTACTGGGGGTGAAGAGGAGGGAGAAAAGAACATTAGCAGCATTAAGAAAACCCACAGCAGTTGTTTCTCCTTTGCAGGAAGTGACTCCACTGTGTAAATGCTAGCAAAATAAAGGAACCAAAGGCAGATCAAGGGGAAAAAACTGTTTTCATGTGTTTAACCTGTTAATTATAGTAATCTACACTACAGTGTAAGTATTGTAACCTGGAATGGGAAACGGGTGTTTGAAAGAATGAGCTAAGACAAAAATGATTAAATCCACACTTCGAATGGACGATTTTTGTATGTAATCTGAGCTACACATTCTTAAGTTGTTTCATTTTCACATTTCCTTACTCATCGGCACGTATCAAAGTGAAAGACCGGTTGAAATGAATGTTTTCTTACCTTCATCTTTTAAATACCTCTCAAAGTCTGAAAAATGTGTTTCTGTGGATCCTGATACGTGCTTTAGCAGGTGATGCTAAACAGCTCCATGCTTAATTCCAAAGTCAGATTTTAAAATCTTAAGCCTCCCAGCAGTACTGAATCATTTCACATTTACACATGTGAAGAACACATATATTTTTACGTGAAGAACATATATAAATGAAATGTTACTTTTCTACTGAATGTTCAAAGTCCCAGCTAACTGTCATTGTCTTCCCCATGTTAGTTAGCCACCAGGCCTCTTACTATGTTTGAAAATGAAAAAAAAAAAAAGAAAAATAAATAATGGCTACAGAAATATTACACCTGAACAGAATGGATAAAGGGAGCTTGTGAGCCCCAGGGAAGGGGTGGATGGTGAAAGAGACTGGAGACAGCTGTAAGGGGGACAGTGACAGGCAGAAGGACCTGGGGAAGAAAGAAGGGCAAAAGAGAACTTGTCCTTGGCATGTTGTACTGAAATGGATTGACCAAAGTCTACACTCAGGTATACTATTAATCTGCCAACCACACCTATATGTAGAGTAAGAGCAATAATCTAATCCAAACTCAAAGAAAAGCTCCCATCTCTGGTGACAATTATGTGCAAGGATGGCCACAGTGTCCTTTGCCCTTTTCCAGATCTCCTCTCTTGCTCCTCTTTGATCAGGTTCCATGACCAACTTTGCTCACATATAGGTTTTTTAGATTAAATTTTCAAATGGGGGGTGGGTAGAGGAAGACCCTCCTCTCTGTAGTTGCTAGGCCATTCACAGCCCCAAGCAGGGAGTAATCATTTACTAGCCATGCTCCTCCTTTATTCCTCTCATAACTAACAGGGGCTCTTCACTGCACTCAACCAAACACCATTTCCTGCCTCTGATAAGTAGATGTAACCTGTGAGGCCAGGGCACACTGCCACAGAGCCATGTCCAGCACCATGGCATCCTCCCTTTTCTCTTTGATTGCCTTCTTACTTCCCTTCTCTCCTTTCACAGCTGCTACTGAATGTGCATCACGCTCCCTGAGTCAAAGACCCATGACTACTGCACGATTAAGGGTTATACAGAACTAGGGGAAAGCACTTTTGAGGAAATTCCTCACCAAGATTTTCACTGATTCATTGTAGGGGCAGCTGGTCACAAACCCATATATTCAGGTCTTTAAAGCCTTTCTATTATAGAAAATCCCTGTGACCTTTTCATTTGAGAATCTTTCACATTTCTATTGTTTGCAGAAGGTGTTTGATATTTGGCAGAGGAAATCCCCCCAGGCCACAGAAGTGTCTTCTCTTTGTCCCATGAAATTCCATTTGGGTTTGGCTGAAATGCAAAGTGACAAAAATTGCCATTACCCTTTTCTTATTTTCCTCCCTTAGGGATATTTTGGCAAGCTCCATGCTGCAGGTCAGGCTCACACAGGCACAGCTAGAACCAGGAGACACATGCATCCCTCCAGGAATACCAAACCAGCTGGAGTCAAGAAAATCACAAAGAAGATAAAGAAAAGAATAAACCGGTGGTCCTATCCCTCCTAAGCTCTTGCGTTACAAACAGTTCTAAAAATGAACAACTTCCATCACCACATTAACCCCACTTAGCTTGGAGAGGACGGGTAAGGCATGCCATGCTAGACTTGCTGACCACTTGTAGACTCTAGATGCTATCTTCTTTCTGAAAAAAAAAGCTTTTTCCCAACTAATGTGCATCTGTACAGTTAAAGTTCTTGACAGCTCTAGAAATAGTGGCCTGTACTGCAATACAGAAGGTTCAGGGTTTATGTGTAATTTATCATGTCAGAACTAAGGAGACAGAGTGCTAAAATTATGTACAGTACAGTTAACCTCAAATTTCTTAAGTTTATTGGAGCTTTGATAGCTAGTATTTGGGAGTTCAGTGTGTTCATACTGCATCTCTCCCTATGCATTCTGGTGCACAATGAGTATTGCATCGGATCATACTGTATTTTCCCATTGGCCTCATCAATATAGTTATTTATGGTGCAGGTATCAGGCAAAAGCAGGTTAACATGTACAACTGAAATTCTGGTATTTTACTTTTAAATGATGGATTTTGCAATCCAAGTAATGGTTTAAAGGTTCAGGAGTGTGGAGTCTCTTATGTTCTTATATATTCAGAAATAAAGTGTGTTATCCACTAGTCACTCAAGGAGTCACTGATGTATGTAGTTTTTTGATCAAAGAATTAATTGATTTAAGAATTTCAAAGAATTGCATTGAGCTTATAACGACCACATTACCCATATTATTAGTTGTGTTTGGTGGACTCATAAACTGAAGATGTTTCACGCTCCTTATCTTTAATTTCTTACGCACTCTGGAACCTGAGATCTGCTCAGGACTTTACAGAAGAACATTATTTGTTCTGGAACAAAAAGTTGGAACATGCCTCTTCATTATTTCAGCATAGGTCTATTTTTTTTTTGCTGTGCTCAACTCCATTTTATTCAGGAGCGCTCCCAATCCTTATGAGATTGTGCTATTCTGGAGAAGACTACACACGTGCCAAGAGGGCCTTATTCAACTTCAACTGATATTTTTCATAGCTAGAATTGGGTGAAAAATGTATTTCTATTTTAGAAACATTTCAGGCTTTATTTTTATGCCAATTTATAGATAGTATTTTTTTTTGTGTGTGTGCTTTCAGAATTTCTCGTAACTTAGGAATTCTGGGATTTTTGAACCCTCACAGGAACTTCTGAAATGAAATATGCTCTCAAGAATCTGGCAACTGATGAATAAAGTTGACTTGATTCTTACTAGCTTCACTGCAGCTCAATCCAGTATAGCAGCAGTTCAAAGACTCATGTACATATTTTAAAATGTTTTTAAGCTAACACAGAAATCTCAGCCTGTGCGGTATGAAGATCTTTGTATTTATATTTGAACAAATATCCTTGCTTCTTAAGTCGTTTGTTATGGCTGCTTTCTAGAGAGATTATGGGTGCTACCAGAATGTGAACTGAGTTTCTACTAATTAAATACACTTTGGAAAGCCTACCAGTTAAGACGGTCTTCTGCAGCCTGAGACTCTGAGCCCTTACTTGCTTATAAAAATAGGTATATGCCTCCTACTACTTGGCTATTTGCTTCAAGGAGGGAAAGGGCTAAGAATGTACTGCAAAGCCTCAGACACAAAACAAAACAAAACAAAGCAAAAAAAAAAAAAAAGTTCCAAACTAGTGAGAATGTGGCAATGCAACATTAAACAGATAATCTGTGGCTCTGATTACTCCAGCTCTTTTATGCAATTAAGACACAGACACATGTGCCAGGGCAGAGGTGCAGAGCCCAGGTTTCTTAGAGGATGGTGATGTGTCCTTGTAGATATAAGCAGGGCAGAAATCAATTTTGCTAACTGCAGTGGCCGCCATAAGGTCTGTCTCACCACTCTTGGAAATGTAAAGCAGGTAATGAAACCAGTTGAAATTAAGACATCACCAGTTTCTGACACTTATTCTTAGCACACTTGAGCAGAAATATCTCACACGGAGTTTAGGACAATTGTCAGTTACTGTCTTTCAAATCATATGCCCTCTTTTGTTCCCTAGACAATTCTTTCTCCTATGGAAAATGCAATTGCTAAAGTAGATTTCCATTCTTAGGCAGTGTACATGTGCACTTGGGTTTGCATGTTACTTCTGTTATACTATTCTTCCTGTAGGCTGGAGTAAGATTTACCTGATTAAGTGAGATTTATCAGATTGAATGTAAAGTTATTTTAGGGATTTTCTTTTGGACAAAATGCATTGCTCCATAGAATAGTCTACTTCCTTCCAGGAAGGAGCCCAGGTTAATGAGGTGTGGAATCTATGCTATCTCAAAAGCCAGAGTATTCATATGCATACTTAGGTTTCATCAATAATATGAACAATCGAAGATGGTGATGGTATATGATCTTGGAGCTGACGATGCTACTCTTGGCAGTGATTTTCAAGTGCTCATGAAGATAAATTATGGCATTCTTTTATGTCATTCTTGTGTTTCTTAGATTCCAATTTATATATATATTTCAAAATTAATTCAGGATGAAATATCTGAATATATGCAGAAAGCTTGTTAGATTTTGTCACTGATATTTATGCTTTTCTGACCAACAAGTTCTAACTTGGAAAATGTAGGCTTGTTGGATTGCTGTGTTTTGGCTGTTCTTAATCTTACTGGTTTAAGTTAATTTCTCTTTGGAGAAAGTCTTTTCTCAATACATTTGGCTGTACATAGTCAGTCAGAGCTTACAAGGTGCACTAAAATTGAAATATCAAAGAGACTGTTGAAATGAGATGCTTGTGAAATGTGTGCAATTATCTGCTATTAACTCATCTGGAATCCTGTGATGAGCAAACTGTGATTTTCAATGTGTCATTACATTGTTGCATCAATGGGTTGTTCAACAGCTCGATTTAAAAAATACTCAAGAAATAATCATTACAAGAGGTAATCCTTCCCATTAGATTCAAATAAATCTGTATCAACATTAGACTGCCATGATCATGGATCTCATGAGGTTTCGGTGGTTTGTTTGCATTTGCTCTACAGTATTCATTACTGATTTTGTCTTTGGGTGTTTTAAGACATCTTGGAATTTATTTTCTAATTATACACAGAGGTGGATATTGGATACTGTTTCTAATTTCTAGCTTTGAGCAATAGTGACACATTCGTCACCTAGACTCCATGTAAAGTGGTTGGTTTTGGGCTCCTACAACACTTTCATGCTTGTGGATATGTGTGTACACATTCCTCTGGAATTACACTTTTCTAGTACAAGGAAGAGAGATTCATTCTGTGGGTTTCATTTGCAATTGTTAGATTGGAAAATGGCAACAATCAGATATGGCAAATGGTCAGCAGCATTTTAGAGTTATCCTTTTCTTGCGACTTCCTGCTTTAGCTACTCAGACTCTGTAAAGTCTGCCTTCTGGAAAAAAAATCTCTCTTAAGCTTACAAGCTCACACTTAACTTTCTTTTTCAATTTCACCTTTTTTCCTAATAGTTTAGAAAAAACACTGGTTTAGAAAAGATTCTGGAATATGGTTTCAAAAGTCACCATGGCCAGACAACATCAATTTAAATTTGACCAGCTTTTGCCCCAACATTTAATCAGGTAGAATGACCAGCTGACCAAAACAATTGTCAGATTCTTTTTCTTCCAACTGAGCATAGTTTTACTGTCTTGCAACTTTAAAGTTTATGACTTTGTGAAAAGAGTTTGCAGAAGCTATACTCATATTTTAGGTTCTCCATAAACCTGAAAGTGTTTCAGCACTCTTGTTTATGTGATTTTTTTTTCCCCGTGCTTTTTGCTTCAGTAAACTGCAGTGATTCCAATTTGCAAATGCTGGCTCCTTCCTCTGTAGCCAATGTAAGCAGACAATTGCTTGGACAGAAGGCTCTTCTTCAGCATATCAGACGAGGAAAATTATAGAGAGGCTTCTAGCAGGTGAATGCGTGCTGGTGCATATGAGTGGGAAGATGCTGCTAGCAATTGTTAGGGATGAGAAATTAGCCAGCAATAGCTTGTGTGATGGAGTAGGTGGGAAGAACCAACCTACTGAAGCAAACTGAAGAAAAGGAATGGAAAGGGATCAGCCAGCAGTTGTGTATGTGTTGGAGGTTATGATAAGGTGGGTGGAAGAGAAAAAAGAATCAGAATGGAGGAAGAACCAAAAGGAAAAAAAAAAAGTAATGGGAAAGAGGAGAAGTGGAGAGATAACAGGAATCCAGCTCTGCAGAGAAAGACCTGGGTGTCATGGTGGATGACAAGTTGCCCATGAGGCAGCAGTGTGCCCTCGTGGCCAAGAAGGCCAATGGGATCCTGGGGTGCATTAAGAAGAGCGGCCCAGCAGGTCAAAGGAGGTGATCCTGCCCCTCTACTCAGCCCTGGTGAGGCCGCATCTGGAGTACTGTGTCCAGTTCTGGGCCCCACAGTACAAGAGGGAGGTGGAGCTGCTGGAGAGAGTCCAGCGCAGGGCCACAAGGATGATCAGGGGCCTGGAACATCTGCCCTACGAGGAGAGGCTGAGGGAGCTGGGCCTGTTCAGCCTGGAGAAGAGAAGGCGGAGAGGAGACCTATCAGTGTATATAAATACCTCAAGGGAGGGAGTGAGGAGGATGGGGCCGGCTGACAGCGACAGGACTAGAAGGAACGGCCACAGATGGAAGCACCAAAAGTTCCACAGGAACTTAAGGAAATTTTTCTTATCAGTGAGGGTGACAGAGCACTGGAACAGGCTGCCAAGAGATGTTGTGGAATCTCCTTCTCTGGAGATCTTCAAAACCCGCTCGGATGCAGTCCTGTGCCATGTGCTTTAGGTGTCCCTGCGTGTGCGGGGGGGGTTTGGACTAGATGATCTCTAAATGTCTCTTCCAACCTTAAGGATTCTGTGATTCTATGATTGCCTGCAGTATCAGGCCCCAGACAAAGAAAAGGCAGAATAAGGTGGTCACCTGCATTTTTAGGATATCAAGTGCAACTGGATGTAAGCTGGATAAAGTGTATTGTTAGATAGAATTGAGAGGTACACTTCAACAAGGAAAGCATGACATTGTGTGAGAGTATGTGCTTACGCAATTGTTCCAGAGATAAATGATGAACAGCCTACATTGATCTGATCCAAACACACACATTAGAAATCAGATAAAGAGCATCAACTGCAATAAACAAGAATTTCTCATGGAAAAAACATAATTGCATCCTTCCAAGACATTCCTGCATAAGGAAAATACCATGAAGTATTCCAGACTGTCACCATTTGCCCATTGACTTTTCATTACTCATTTCCTGTGTGAACATTGAGCACACAGTAAAGACAAGTAGCTCAGTTCACTCACCCTGTTCCAAGTGGACCAAGTGACCATGAAGATATTTACTAAGTGGGTTTATCTGGGAAGCTGAGAATAACAGGAATATCATAGCCTAGCTTTCTGCATGGTATCTTGCCCAAGAAGGTAAGCCCTTCACAACACGAAGTGCAGAGTGTTGGCTTCCCAATATGAGTGATAATGGGGTATAGGTGCAACTGTTTGAAAAACAGGCTTAATACGTTGAAATAATGCAACTGTTTGAATTGTTAAAGTACTCACAGAGGAACTGCATCTGCCAAGAATGCATACAGGTACCTGAACACATAATTTGTGACTGCATGAATGGATACCCAGTAGAGACCTTTTTAATAATTTACCACTGAGTCTGTGTAGTAGAGTGTCTTGTGCTGGGAATAGCGACCAAGCATGAAAAGGTATAAAGAAATAATTTACTGCTCAAGAAGGCTAGTTTACTATGAAGAAAAATTTGCTTCTACCTGTTCGTTACTGTCCTCCCTTTGTAGATTTTGTGTAAGGGAGATGGGAGAGGACCAATGTAGTTTTAAAAAAATCAGCTTAAGACTGAATCTATCCATAATTTCAAAAGTGTCAATATCATATTCACCATGAAATTCAGGAGCAAACACTCAGCTTGCCAGAGCCATCTCTTGCCTCAGTGTCTTTCTGCATTCACCAGTGTAAAGTCCTATTTTAGGTTTATTGATAATGGGTGAAAGAGGCCAGATCATTGTAGAGACTGTAAGAAAATACACAGATTTTCTCATCTAGGGCTTTTGTTCTATTTCAACCCAGGTTCAGAATAAATTAAGTTGTTTTTGTTGAGTGATGGCTGTTTAGTTCTCTACGTTACGGTAATCTGGTAGTCTCAGATGAAATTTAGGGAACCAAATGTGCAGCACGAAGACTGCAGCTAGCTCTTCTTGGAGGTAAAGCCTGAAGAAACATGGAAGAGCATCAACCTATTCAAACACAAACAGGAATCCCTACAGGTCTGAAATACAGGGGGCAGCAGAAGTTGCTATATTGCTTCTCTATTATTTTCCTTATGCATAAATGGCTACTTAAATATTCAATTCTTTTAGACTGTTATTCTCTCTCTCTCTTTTTCTTCCTTTTAATATATATATATATATATTTATAATAAATACATTTCTCCTCCCTCACTCCCATGCATTTTCTTCTCATGAAAAAGCAATGTAGCAAGATTAGGTACCATTTGGCAACCCCAGTAGAATTAGCACCCTCATTCATATAGTGAGAATATTGTGCAGGGAAAATGAGATCAACTTACATTTGTTGGACATGAAGAGCTGGTAAAACTGACTGCATCAAAGTTTTTAAAAACGTGATAGAGGATTTTTTATTTTGCTTTTGGCTTTGAAAGCAGTGGAATGAAATGGCTCCATTTGGAAACAAAAACTGCATAGATGATGTTTCTATATCTCAAATCTTATCTCTCATATCTTATGTTAAGAAGGATCCCTGGTACTGTAGTTAAGAGAGGCCAAAACATTCTAACCTTGTGGTACAAAACAAACAAACAAAAAAACCACCCCCACACACAAAAACCCCAATAACAACAACAACAAAAAAGAGAATTTAAAGTTCTTTCAAAAAGAAAAGAAGAAGGAACAGAGGTAAGAGGGGGAGAAACAAAAGAGAAACTCTGTCTTTCAGTTCCAATAGTTCTTGATGTTTAAAATCTCTGAAGTTTTTTTATGTGTTATGAAAAGCTACAAATTTATCTTTTGCCATTTTCCCAAGGGAAGCTGACCCAAATTCACCAGCAGCAGTTGAAAAGGTTTTTCCAAGCTTTATCAAATGGCCCCAACAGAGACCAGCTTAAAATTAAAAGCTTCCCCTACCAGAGGGAATATATGTGACTTTAATAACTGAAATGTGTTTTTACTTTCTATTACAGGGGTCAAAAGGTTTCTAAACAAACCAAATTTATCAATTATTTAGAGCTGATTTCTTCTGAAGTGGTATTTCTAAGATATTATTTGGTGGATAAATTCAATGTTCTAAGGCCAGCAGCAGTATTTTATTCATAACAAATTTCTCCTAAACTGAATTTGCTGGGGCAACTTAATTTCCACTATCGTGTTTGCACTGTAGAAATATCAACTGAAGTGTTATAGGGCCTAACTAGTGGGCTTTTCAAAAAGAAATTCCATATAAGCATGCTTATTCAGCACCACCCTGCTTGCCATTTATTGCTTAAGAAATGAACTGGTACACTGTGTCTGTAAAAGAATTTCTTTAGCTGTTGAAATATCCTTAAAAACCGCAAGGCACCTTTAAAGTCAGGAAACAATATCTTAAACTACATTGTCACCCTAGCAGCAAAAGAAAATAAGATAGCTGTCAGAAGTTTTGTTAAAGACATTTTAAAATCACACACACACACACACAGAGATACACACATATTCTTGGCTTTCTATGAGAAAGGAAGACTCTATTTAGGTTGTTGCGGAAGGGAATTAACAGTAAATTTAGAAAGAGACCATTCTTAATGCTTAATAGGGTCCACTGACCATGTAAATACTCTGTTTGTTATACATTAGCTAAACACACATTGGGTTTCTGCCTAAAGTCTGCCATTTGGTGCAGGGAGAAGACATTACAGAACAGTTCATAAATTCATGTGGAACTCCGTTAAATGAAACCAACCATCCAAGAGCTGACATTTTGCCATCTTTAAAATAGCTGCCTCTCACAGCAAAACTCCAGGTTTATTTATGCAAGTAAATATTAAGCAGTAATGTAATCAAGGTGTTATGGAGGATTTTTTTTTTTGAGGAAGAATTCGACTATTAATAAAAAAAAATGCCTTGGATAGGTGTTCCTTATATATACATAATTTTTTTTTCTTCTTGAAAATTCATTTTAAGGAAGAGTGAAAGCATAATTTTGTGACCACTGAAAATAGTCCCCTTTTTCTTAGCAATACATACTTTCAGAAATATGAATTATTGCCATACAGAGGAAGAACAAACAGGTGAAACCTCTTCCTCTCTCTTCTGCCTCCCTTTCCCCTTGGGGAAACAGAATACTGCTCACGCACAAGAGATCAGCCTAAAGGATCAAAGAAAACTCTAGTGAGCAAAATTTGATTGAGGCTCGAGTAGTAAGATGATGATGAGCTTTTTACCTCCAGAGAATTCATTCTCCTTGTGTTTCACCTGTTGTTAGTGAAGTTTGAAGACAGTTTGAGGAAACTGTGGTTTGTTCTAGGGGCTCTGTGCCACCCAGATTTATGCTTGGATTGAACGCTATACTGAAACTGATCATGTTTCTGAATACCACATGGTAGTAAACTGAAATAACACAATCTCTGGGCTATGGACAAGTAGGAACAGGAAGGACATAATTCTGCAACTCAACTAAAATGAGTACATATCTGCACAACCATTCAAGTCCCCGAATTAGAAGGAGTTGAATTGGCAGTTGATTTGACCCATTGCTGACATTGATTGAAAGCCACAGTTCAATGATTGTTCAATGACTTGCATGTAGTGAGGTGATATGCATCAAAATCATCATGCCGTACCACTGCTGTCTTTCAAGCTCGCCAGATATGTTTCCAAACCTTGTTCTGTCCTGGCTTACTTTCTACCAAGGTCTGTGTCACCAGAGAAACATCAGAAGGAAAGAGAAGTGTCTGCTTTATAGCATTTACAGAAATGAAAACATAAATGAAGGTAGTCTGGGAGATTACTGCTGCTGAAAGGAGTGTTTGTTCAAGGCTCTAGACAGCGGTACAAATTCAGAGCACTCCCTTGAGAGTCTACCAGATGTTTCAGACTCCCTTCTGGAGCACACTGTGTGGGAGCTGCTCCTTCAGGGTTAAGATTGCCTTACGTGACCTTGATGTCAGCATGAAAAAAAACACAAAATTGCATGTTAGGAA
>NW_010585328.1:268259-286920 GCF_000705375.1 Tinamus guttatus
ATATTTCTTTCATATGCCTTGCATAACGTTGCACCAAATTAAATTTAAGCATTCAGTACTATCAAAATGATAAAAAATGTAGGATAATAAATAATAATAAATGGCATTTTTCTTCTGAAAACACCACATTTTGAGTTTACAAAAGAGTGCAGAGGAGTCAAGGATAGTTAGAAGACATCATCCAGTTGAACATGCGCTCACACTTTGCCAGCTATGTAACTTACTGGATGCAGGAACCAGCAGGCTTCATTAAGAAGCATCTGATCTGGTTTTTGAAGTTCCTCCTGGGTTTTTGCCATCCTAGAGAATGATTCTCTTTTCACACTTGGATTCAAGCAACATTTGGAAATGTGAACTTTAGAAGATCTCCCAATGGAGTCTTGACTGGACGGCCAGATCATTTTATCCTTTAGTTGGATAAGGTAAACTTGAAATCTTAGAATCACATTTTTAGAGCAGAGTTGAATGGGTTTATCCTTTCCCTAAACAAAACAAAAAAATGCTTAAAACATTTTTTTATCCAATAAAGTCGTCAGTCATTGTTTTTCTTTTTTTTTTTTTTGTAAAATAGTGAAAAGAGAACACAAAAAGAAGGGAGGATCCAGGAAAAGTAGATTCTCTAGAAGAAATACTCAACTGTTCATAATTAATTATTGTGTTCACCTAGATGCTGACAGGATACAAAATAAATGAAGCAGAAAAGCTTCTTCTCTCAGCACTGGAGTACAATATATCTTAATATTTAGGAAGGAGAAATTGGAAAATGGGAGGGCTGCAATGCATTGAGGAGCTGATAAATAAGACTAATACAGTCATGAATGAGAAAGGAAGCACCTGCTAGGAGGAAATAAGAGAGAAAACTGGGTATGAGGTGGGTGACTATGAAGTTTTCTATAAGGCTAGATGCTTGGTCAGGACTAGTATGAAACCCTTGGAATTCAGATGAAAACCCCAAATAAGCCCTTCTCAGGTCTTGCACGCCCTTGCAAGTGTGGCCAATGGAAGAACTAACCACTGCACAACTCTTACCATGATACCATAGACAAATTTTCAAAAATGTAAATACAGGCATATAAATAAAGGAAAAGCTGATTACCTGATACCTTTGTCTGAGACTCAAGTTAAAGGATATAAATAATTCCTATATCATGATTGCACAATAAAGTAAGAAAACTCCTCAAGGAGAATGTTATATATTTCATTTATTATACATCACTCTTATGTTTACAACTGAAATGCATCTTTCCTTGGGGACTATACCATCATTTATTTTAAATCAATGTTTAAAATTAAATGGTAATCCTCAAGAGAGTGGAGACTCTTCAGTTACCAGCCCTTCCAATTGGAAATCTTTCTTTCATGTTTCTATTTAATACTCAATCCAGGGTTTGAAATTAATTAAAAGATATCCTTTCTCTAATCTTTTGATTATTAGCTTCAAAGTTTTTTTTTTTAATACACAATGTTATAATAACTTCATCTTTTAGCAGTAAATCCAAACTGTTATTAAATGTACAAACTGCATTATCTTCTGACCAATAATCAAAGGAGAAGAGTCTGTTGAGGGCAAATTATGGGTTCTTGCTTAGGAACGGTTACCTGATGTGAAACTAGTGCATTTTTAGTGTTTAATTGCAGTTTCCAATTTTCAGAATCATTTATAAGGGGATACTATTAATAGGATGCAATGTTTAACGCCATTCAAGGCGTTGTTTTTCTGCACTCAGGACATGGCTTTGCCGCACAGTGCTCGGCTGTCATTTCACCTGTGGTAGGCGTCGCTTCTGCAAGCTAACTGCCTACACAGGTGAGGGGAATATAGCTACTGCTCATGACCTACAGCGGTCAGATCTGGCCTACACATGGAAGCAGGACATCTACACTACAAACATCATCTATTCATGTTTTCAGCTCCTATTAGCATCCTCACCCTCTCATAGTATGCCTGGCCTGGGGCCTTGCTTGTACCAACTATGCAGGAGCAACACAGGGCTTCTTCAGCTAGAGCTCACAAGACAATGCTTTTCATTGCTTTTATGGGAGATTTTAGAGAGAAAAGGAGAAATAGGACTCCTGGTGGATAAAAATATATTCCAAATCAGTGGACCCGTAAGCCCCAGAGTCCATTATGTTCATGTTCTAGATCATTTCAGCTTTGACATTTCCATGAGCACTGACTGGCCTGCAGAGACCAGAAATAGCTCTGAAGTACCAATAATCCTGAACTCTGCTTTGTGCTGCCCTGCTCTTAAGCATTCATGAGGTCTCACTGTCATTCAAGGGGTCCACAAGGGCACTTCATCTCTGATTGCAGAATTAGGGATTTACTGAATACTATCTATACCGGATTAGTAAAAATGCACCTCCCTGCTCAGATATGGATTTAAACCCTGCAGCAGAGCTCTCCACTTAAGGGCAAGCTCGCACATGCATGGCATCTTACCGTGGGCTTGGGTAGGGCTTGCTAAAAACCATAGCCCTCTCTAAACATGGTAATAACATTTGCATACAGCCCCGTGTCCGGCAGCATGGAGTGAGGGTCTATAGATGACCTTCTTTGAGTCTGCTGCTAAACTTTTCTGGGAAGAATAGTCAGTATATACCTTCACAAATGCAAAGCTAGCAGTGAGTGTGGCTGAAGGAATGCACATCTTTTTCAGAAGGAAAGGGAGTAAAGCCCCCCACACACATACAAAAGTCTGCTAATGAGGTCACACTTCACTCAGTGCAACTGGAAATACAGTTCTCTGATGCTTAGTGAAAACTGATAATATAATAAGACTTTTATCAAAGATTAGTTTGAAATGGAAGTTGCTAATAAGATAGGATAGAAAGCAACTAGAACAGTAAGGGTAACGTACTGGAACAGCAACTTTCACATAATTTGAAGACTTTTGTTCTTTCATGTCACATTAGTGACTTTCATATACCTTTTTGCAATTTTCATATGGTATTAGTGACATTTGCGTCTTAGGCGCAACTTTTCACATATGCTCTCCTTGAGAATTTTGGCATGTGCTGGCAGCTTTCATATTTTATTTAGGATTTTAACTTACTGTCAAATGTTCTGTTTCACAAAGATGAAAAGGAAGTCATTGATGCTGCACTTTTTAAACTTCTTAATGAAAGAATGGGGAGCAATATCTGCTGTTCAAGGAAAAGAACTTCTCCCACCTCACTGCCTCTGCTACTTTTTGGGGAGAAAGCTGTGTAGTCCCTGAAACCTGCAAATGGAAAAATACATTTTATGGTTAATTAAAACTTTCCACAGGAAAGTGGCACCTGAAACCAACTCAGAAAGCAAATATAAAAGGAGTCAGAAAGTTGGTGGTTGTTTTCTCTCTTGAGCAGAGTACTATAGGACTGTGGAGTGAGTGAATGATGGAATATTTGACTGATATAATTTATGGTGCTCCATATGACAGCCTATTTCAGAGTGCTTGAGGTTTTTACAGTCTCTGGTAGTAGTACCTGCTGCTGAAACAAGAGATTACTCTCCTCGGACAGACAGTAATTTAATAGTACAACTGTGTAGCTAGCCACCTCCTACTGTATTTCACCACCCACTCCAGTCAGGTTTTGATAGATAGGCCTCAACACTTGGAATATGAAGCACTATGTATCCTGCTCACAGTCTTAGGAGATACATCAAGGCTGAAAAACTGAGAAGAGAATAAATAAATAAAAGTGTTAACAGAGTCAAGTATGCACTGACTCTCACTTTTGTTGTTTTTACTGAAAATCTAGAATGAAAAGATAAACTGTTGCACTGTATGTTGGATGTTGTTGACTTTCCAGGTACAGAGTCAAAATTACAAGGTTTCTGCTTTTTTTTTCTTTTCTTTCTTTTTTTGTTTGTGCCTGATCCCAAAATCCACTAAATTATTTATAAAGACATCTCGAAAAAAAGAGAAAAAATAATAAGAAAATAAGAAGAAAAGACAAATAATTGTTCCCTAAAGGAGAAAAAAAATGCTACTAATTCTGTGCATAAAAGACATAAGGAAAGGAGAGTGAACCTGTAAGGGTAAAAGAGGAGCCCCGGATCCTCTTCTGCACCTCTGTTATCATTCTGGTCTCATTTCCCAGGTGCGGAGTGGCTTTACATAGTGTCCAGATGACAAAGGAAAGAATTTTCCAAAACGGTCAAGCTCCTCGCTGGTGACTCGCAGAAAGATTTAGCTGCTTTGGCTGCATGTACTCACAGCACATTGGAGCACATCGGTAGCAGCAAGTCCATAGCAAGCAATGGCCTTGCTGGATCTCTGCTTGACCCTCTGCCCTATCATCCCCAAGTCACAAGTTAGCCTGCGCATGGCCCTGTCAGAGCAAGCTGGGGAAAGAAAGAGCACCAGTACCTGCTGAAGCACTCACAGCGCAGCAGGCAAGACCAACGTACTCGCTCCTTCCCCTGAGCTTGTCCCCCTACCTTCTCCAGCAACGGCTTGGAGAGGTTATGTAGATCCCTTACCTACAGAGCCTGGTGTTAGTTGCATAGGGGTTCCCTAAATGCCCAACCCCTCTTTCAGGACTGGAGAAAATTTCCCCTGGAACCACTAATAAATAACCTCTGAGATTTCCATTTCTCTTCGACCGCACAAATGAGTGAGTTACTTATACGATGTTTTCCTGGACCCCAACCATTACCAGCCTTGTACATAAGGACAAACTGGTCATCAGGTGGAGCACTCACCTGCTCGCAATGCAGCTTCACTGCTGCAATGCTCTCCAGCTACTGCTGCTTCCTCCTTTTTCCCTTCTTGATGCTGCTTAATTCTTTCCTATCCAGCCATACCACAGTGAAAAAAGAAAAAAAAAAAAAGAAAAAAAAAGAAAGGCTTTTAGAATAGCCAGGGGAGTTCTCCCAGTGCAAATACTCCCATGAATATTTATTCATGGTAGGATTTGCTCTGCTCCTGCTTTTCTGTGAGCATTTCTGTGAATAAATTCTTACTCTTGTAGATCTTTGTGAATTATAAAAAGCCAGGCAAATCAATGGGTTTTATTTGCAAGAATGTTTGTGAATCCTTCTCTTTTTTTCCACTTTATTTTTGCCTCTTGGCCTAATATTCAAAAGCAAATGAATGAGTATGCTTTTTTATCTAATGCACACACATATACCCACACAGGAGCAATTGATTAAGAACAGGACAGGCTGCAGTCAAAAATTCCTGGACAGATGCAGATATAATTTGCTACTAATAAGGAGGTGAAGGAATATCCACCAACACTTATTTTCTAAGGATGCTGCACCGAACTGCCAATCACTTCTATGAGAATTTGAGTGCCTACAAGCCCCGCTGAACTCAGGTGCAGTGAAGGGCTCCCAGGGGCGCTCAGCAGCCTGCAGAATCAATCCTTCACTGTATTCCTACACGGACAAAGCTCAGTCCTCAGCAGTAGCCACTGGGGAGGCAGTAGTATCAAGCAATTCTTCCCAAACAAAATCTGGGTTAAGTCTTCAGCCCTCTGCGGACATTGTGCTGTGAGGTCCTTAGAGAGAGACACCAGTTTTAGGCTAAGAAAAGCAAACCGAGCACCTAATCTACACACAATAAAGAACAGGAGATTATCTCTGCAACCTCCCTCTCTCCTTGTTAGGCTGCTTGATGTCTTTGGTGCTGCAGCCAAGTCTCTGGAGCCGGTGAGCATGCTGTGAGCTTCTTCTAATAAAGTCCTTCTGCCACTCTGATTCCTCATGTCCTATTTACGACGGCTCCCTAAAACGTTTTTTGCACTTTCATCCGGTCCCACTAACACAATACTGTCCAATACTGCATCTTTCAATGGTACTTCCTAACAGCTCTGTTTTCCCCTGCTCCCCCTTTTCCCTTTCCACCCTGTATCATCCTTTTTTTTTTTTTTTTGTACTGTCCCTCAGATCTCCTTAGAACCTTCTTATTGATTTATTTACTTTTGCCTCCCTGATCTACGGCTCTTTCCACATCCATGTCAACATAGTCTTACCTGTTTCTCTGCATTCCCCAAAACTCCCGACTCTGATGTTCAGGGTGCTGATCAGAACATTTTTTTTTTTCGCTGAGATTCTTCTGTAACAGTTCAGGTGACAAAATCCCCGACCACCTCCTCTTTGTCCTGCAATCAACTCTTCATCCCCCTTTCCCAACCTGCAGGGAAGTTTCAAGAACTAGGAACGCTGTATTGCAGCTAACAGTTCAGATGAATAGCATTTTTAAAAACAAAGACTTGATCTGTTTAATCTCGGTATGCTAGTAGAGGCTTTTATATCTGAAATATACCTCCCAAGGAATATCCTTTAGGTAGGAAGGATCAAACATGTGTCTCTGGGAGAGTGATATCCTTAATAGATTGTTTTACTTCATCTTGTAGGCAATTTTTCTTTTTTAAAAAATAGTGCTTACTCACCTGCTTGATAGTTTTAAAAACTGAATCCTGCTGCCACAAGGCGGGTACACTACAGGCACCAGAAATACAATAAATATCCTCTATTTCCCAGCCAGTGGCTCTTAACTCTACATTGACATGAGAAACAGGAGCTAGATAGCAAGTCAAATCTCCTATATTCGGTTTGCTGAGAGAAAAAGCTAATTACAGATGCCAGTTTAAAGAGCTTTACGTGTCTCCAAGTAGTTTCCTTAGCGTATTGTGAAATACTGTCTTCCAAGAGATCCCTAAGAAGAGCAGGAGTTACCTGGGCATCCCTGAGACAGGGGTGATTAAGTGTTCAGCTAGGCCAAATTCAGCACCGTGGTCAATGGAAAATTGTTCAATGAAAAATTTTTGCTCAGGAGAACATAGATTTCTCAACACTAACCCTCCATCTTTTTATGTCCTGAGATAGTTTTTCAAGGGAAAACACCACTCTGTGTTCATGTCAGTGCTCCTGAGCATTATACAAACACCACAGGTCTTAGCTGCTGATTATGGGTTCACATCAAGCCTGGGTATTACCAATCGGAAGTGACACCAAAGTAGCAATGAGAAAAATATTCATCTGAAGCGCATGAATATTTGCAGTGTGTCATATTCCGTGACATGCAGGAAACAGTTCTATGAGCTTATGCTGCAGCTGTCTGAGCTCAGGAGCACTGTAATGGGCTACAGCATGATGTCACCGGTCCTGCACGGGTCACGCTGGGGAAATAAGCACTACATCAGCCAGCAAGGTGAAAGGGACAGTGAGGCTGGCTGCCCGATCTTACCTTGCTCCATTTTAGGATGCCAGCAGCTTTCCTCAAGTTCTCTGGTTTGCGATTAATTTGAAACATGCTTTGAATAAACTGTATGGTGATAATTCCTAATGTTCTCATATGCAGCAATGGCGGATATTGCTGTTTGCTATTTCTATTGTTATTACAAAATGCATATTTTTTAAAATTCTGAGAATTAATCTCCATTAAAAATCTAAATGCAGATAAGCAATATCTAAAATCCTTTTGTAAAAGCGAGCCTCTTAGATTAACTCTTAATGATCCTGTCTTCTTCCTCTCCCTGTCTCTATCACCTGCAATCTATCCTGTGCCTATATCAGATAAAAGTTTTTATGCTGTTTGACGCAATGTGACACTAAAAGGTTCATGGAACCTGTACATCTTCAGCTTCTGAGACTTTCTAAATCCTGCTAGTGAGTCTTGGCTCTCGTTGCTGTGTGCATTTTTTTTTAACCCTCCCAAGTAGAAAGAGTAAGATTTTTTTTTCCTCTTTATTATTACAAACACAAAGAAAACAGTATGAAATCTTCAAGGAGCAGCTGCTCTGCAAGGACATTATGAGTGTCCATGGCACTGCTGCAGCGTGTGCATCTGTCACTCAAGAAAATGTCATCTTGCCCAACCAAATCCATTGTGCAATCAGAGTGGAGAAAGCACTTGTTTAGAAAGGTTTATGGGCTGACGTCTGTTTGAATGAGTAACATCTGGGCTAGGATGGCTAGGATGTATATTCTTGTTCAAGCAAGCCATGCATCTTAATAGCAAATATGGTGTTTTAATTGAGAAAAACCCCAACAACAAAAAAATGAAATAAAAGTCACCCCTTCTTTTAAATCACATTATTTTCTAAGCTTCGATCATAAAGGAATGCACTTTCACAAAAATGCATCAATAATCTTTAAGGATCATGATTTACGTTCATAATATTACCAGCAGACATTTGAGACAAATATCATGTTATTTTCCTCAGATGTTAAGCAAATTACCTCTTCAGAAAAAAAAAATATAAAAGAAGAAATGCCTACAAAAAATCATCTCCTGCTCAGAACTGGGGGATCAAACAAGGCTTTTATTTCTGCGGACACATACCCAGTGGTATTCTGAAACCACTTATGATATCATGTTATAATATGTACATAACTCTCAAAATACAAAGCATAAATATTATTAGATCTGGCTAAAATTGTGAGTGTTACAGAAAGAAGGTTATTTGTAATTTTTCTTTAACAAACGGAGATAATCCTACTTGTATCGGTTTTGCACTATTACAATCAGCCTACTGATTTTACCACTGTAAATCAAGTTCTAACTCCTTAAGTAGAACTAATCAGCACTAATTAGAGAAGTTTATTATTTAACCTCCACTTTTAAAGATTATCTTTTCAATCCTTATTGTATCTACAGCAGTTGCTTTGCTAACATGTGCCACTGTAGGTTAAAAAGTGCTCAGCAGAGTGATTTGCGTGTTTCATATTTTGGCTTTGTTGTTGGAAATTTTTCATTTGCTTTTGCTTTGAAGTGCAGAGCAGCACCCGTTCACTCACCCACCATTTTTGAAGGCAAAATGTAAATCATAGGAATTTATTTTCTTTACTAACAAACACCTCTTCTTGGGTTTTTTGTCACCTTCAGATATAACTTATTGTTTTTTGATATAAATTAAATCAGAGTATTATGAGATTTCCCAGTGGCATTTCTGAAAATGTTATACTTTTCTCCATTCTTTCACAGAAATAAAAGAAAAAAGACGTGGTCAAGGCTGATCATTAAATTACTAGCTGATGATCTAATAGATCAGTGGATGTTTTTGTATTCGAAGATGTCTCAAGGCAGGTATATAAACACATACACACACACACAAATATATGTATCTCTACACATCACACTTACAGATAAAGAACTCTCCTAACCCAATTGCCTCAAGAAATCTTTTATTTTTAAAATAAAACTCACAGTTCCTTTTCCACCTAAGTTTTTGCAATTGCACACTGAGGATTATGAGGCAGTTTTCTGCAGAGCCCTGATCAGCAGATTTGATATATGGATTTAGATCAATTTTTTCTTATGGCAAATCTATATGTTATTCTACTTCTTCATTTGGTACTATTTGCTGAGTGGCTGTTACTTGGGAGCAAAGGTCAGTATCTTGCTGTTGGAGCAGTCGAGTAATCTTTTACTCCTCATAAGGGTAGTCAGAGATATTAAATCACAGTTGACGTACCTGAAGCACAGCAACTTCATCCATATTTTATCTGCTGTAAATTTAATACCACAGCACTTTTTAGGGTGATGTATTTATTAACTGGCTCGGGATGAGCAGTACAGAAATTCAGTTTGTTCAGGAAAATAAAATGAAGACACTCTGACAAGTTTATGAAGTAAGCACAATAGCTATTTATTACTTTTTAAACACGCAGTGCGCCTAGATGTTTTTAGCAGTGTTTGCCCAAACAAATGAATAAAACTTCCCAAATCATCTCTGTTTACCTTTCTTTTGAATTTTAATAAAGTTTTGCCTTTATTTTAAAAAACACAGCTTAGCTTCCTTCAAAATAAAATGCTTTCTTTATGGAAATAATCATAGCTAAGTGTTCAGATAAGATGGGAAGGTGCATTGTGGGAAAGGAAATAAATCATTCGCAGCCCTTCTGTATATTAATCCCATCTTTTCCAGTTTTGGTTCTAATTTGTTTTGTTCTTAGCATTCTACCACCACCAAAATAAATGGAGCCATGAACAGAGCAACTTTTTTAACACAAGTACTCCCTGTCTTCTATCAGATTTTGTTGCATTTGAATAGCACTTATTAATTTTACTCAGCGTTCCTCATTGTAAATAATTTACGTGGCTTTTTCTTTCCTTGTAACCAAGATGTGATGTTTTCATGAAATTAAAGGAAATCATTCTAGATCTTTTCATCCACTATTAACTGTGACTTCTGTCTCTTTACAACATGGTAAAGGAAAATATTCAAATGCTGGAAGAGATGCCAAAAAAGGAGTGTGACCTTATTTTTTTCTGTTGTCTAAAGCATTATGATTTTGCGGGTAATTACCCAAACCTGATGGCCAATATAGCCTAGGAAAAACTTGGTTTTGGCTTAAAACCATATGAGCAACATGGTAAGAGTGGTATGGTGGGTCACAAACCCACCGCAGCTGATATCAGAGGAATGACACTGGCCAAACTTTAGGAACACCTGAACAATCTGGTCTTCTTTTCTGTTACATTTTCACAGAATCCCAGAATGGTTGAGGTTGGAAGGGACCTCTAGAGATCATCTAGTCCAACCCCTCTGCTCCAGCAGGGACACCCAGAGCACGTGGCACAGGGTGGCATCCAGGTGGGTTTGGAAGATCTGCAGAGAAGGTTTTTGTTTTTCTTTTCACTGCAAGCAAGAAGACCTCCCTGTTTAACTCTTCCTCTGCTGAGGAAGGTAATTAGGCAACTTCTGATTTGAGCCAAGAGCAGAAAAAGAAATCTGCAGGAAGAGATGCCTCAGACTGAATCTCCAATTTGCTTCAGGAATTCTGGAAGGCTTTTCATTTTCCTACGCAGAGGGTTGTGCAGAAAAAGTCACATCTGCATCCTTTTGAGGAAATGACATTGTATTAGTCCCCATCCCTTTCCCAGATACTTGTGGCTGGGCCATCTCCTCACTCTTGGTGTTCAGGGCTCACTGCAGGTTTCTCCAAAGGGCCCTTATTATTTAATCCCACCTCTCACTTCTGCTGTCTTTGTTTCTTCTTCCCTTTCGACTCCCCTGGCCCACTCTCTCAATTCTTGCATGCTCCCTACCTGTCTCACTCACTTTTCTGTATCTTCCACATTTCAGAGAAGAATTGGGCAGCACATCTAGCAGCACAGAGGCCAATGGGAGAGTGCCCTTTGGTTTCAAGGGCACAGCTAAGCTTCCATGACCGCTTGTCCTCTCTATTGTAGAGCTCCGCATGAGCATTATGCCAAGAAAGCATCACAGCAGAAGAGCTGGGTGGCTCTGTGGACTGTGAGTGGAAAAGGCTATAGCCACACATTCATCTGCCCGTCAGAGAAGGGAAACCCTGGGGCAACACTTGTGCAGAATAAGCCCCATTATTCAGACTGTGCTAAGGGGTGAAAAGCACGAGAATTTTGCATTCTGGCTTGACATAGCTGCAAAGAGTGCTGGCACAGAATAATAATACATAATAATAGTAATAATATTTGTACATAATTTATCATTATACACTACAAACTCACCTCAAATCCCGGTACCGTGCTTTTCTCTTCCAGCTCTGTATCCTTCTTTTGCTATACTCTTTTTATTGGCTTACATGTGCTGTGGAAATTAGTTTTATTCTAATTTGGAGCCTTTGAGGGAAGGCTGAAAAAGCATGTACTACTCCATAGTCATTAAAAAACTCAAATGACAGTATTTCATCCTGCTTTTGAGGCTAAAATATTAGGCTTTGAAACATGAATCACACAGCTTAGCTGAGGCTGTGAAGAAGCTTAGGATCATAGCTTTAGTTAAAAATAAGCTTTAATGCATAAAGCTGAGGAAAGGGGAGAGGAGAGAGAATACCTCAGAAGTCAAAGTACAGCTACTGAGCAGCCCTGAGTTTGTGCATGCCACACCGCTCTGCTTCTAACCCAGGAATTGTTAGGCTTCACTCAAGGTGAAGGCGGAGAAGCAGAGACAGTTGGAGGCTGATATTGCATAGCATGTAAAGGAGACAGTATGTGAGAAGTCCTAAAGAGTTAACAGTTTGCAATGTCTTTCAGCCTGCAGAAGAACAAAAGATATATTGTTTCACATTCTCCTCCACCATTACTTCCCTCCTCCTCCCCCCCCCCCCCCCTTTTTTTTCTGGCCTTGTAAATCTCATATTGGCAAGCAAGAATTAAGTGTTATAAAACATCTTTTGAGAGGTCCACACTACAGTAGCCCTGGCACTGTCCTAAGTTGCCTGTTCCCTGAGCCGTCTAAATGCCTTCTGAAGATAAGCCCTCCAAGGACATGTCAGCTTAGATCTAAGGAAGGCAAAAAGAACGAATGATGCACCTTGAATCTCAGCTTCAGGAGATGTGCTATCAGCCCTCTCTCCCACTGCTCTGAATCACACCTCTGTTCTGGACTGCTTCCCACCCAGGATAAATTAAACAACCAGCAGCACCATGGGGTTTGTTAGTGCCAGGTGATTTCCTTTACAGTGATGTTCAAAAGCCACAGCCCTGTTTCTTGCTATTGGCCCCTGAAAAGGTTGTGTGGAAAGACATACAGGTCTGTCCAAGGGCAAGTCAGGAAGTCTACACTCTGAAGAGCTGAATTTCAAAAGTTAGTTATTTCTCCCAAGGAAGTGTAATGTAAAACAATAATCTATAGCTTATTCCCCTTCTACCCATCTGCACACAGGTTTCTGAATTACCTGACCATCTCGAGGGAAGGCCGTGCCCATGCCACCAGGTATTCTACCACTTAGGCCTTGCTCCCAGGCAATGCCACTCAGATCCTTACCGTAATAGCTGCATGTCTGATTCTATAGACATATTTTAAAATAGTATCCAATTCTTTTTTCTTTCTTTTTAAAGATTTTTTTTTCTGATAACACATTGATATTTTTTAGTGTACATCTAGGCTGCACAATCATAATTTAGGGAGAAAACCTGAGGTGCACTACCGATCACTTCTGCAACAGGCAGCCCTTTGTTCATAAAAATAAGCACCAGAAAAGCCATGGCAAAAGAAGCATTTAAGTATCCAGCTTGCCGATCTCAACTCCATTTGCACTTCTCTACTCGGAGTGAGGTCCTACAGGGAGAAGAAGAGGCTTAGAGGCACCGTCCTCAGACAATAGCACTCTCAGAACGGTTAATTATAGCACAAAGCTCTAAGAAACTTAAGTGGATTTTGCATGGCTTTATGGAAAGTGGAAACTATTCTCTGTACCATTTGCCAAACCACACACACATTACAGCACAGCAGCTAGAGTTTCAGAGCTTGTGTGAAAACCAGGTTACACATCACTTCCATTATTTTACTTGTTGCGTGGAAGCAAGACGTAAAATCTCTCCAAAAACATGACCGTCTGTCTCCTTATTTGTCCTGTGTTGCAGACACCAGGTATGTCCTCTGTAAACTTCTTCTTTGTTGCCAGGTTATCCTGTGTTTTTAATATTCACGGCAGAAAGCGAAACACAACTTCTGTGAAAGTGCCCTTCCCAAGGGGAAACCTCCTCCTGCCACACACAAACACTCCCAAGTGAAATACAAAGCAAAATCACTGTCTTGACTGGCTGTCTCCTATTTGTGTCCTTGCCAGCCACTAAGGTTATATCTGTGGTCTTTCATCCAAAAGAGGGACCACAGAGGAGACTCCAAGTGGAAACGCTATTTGTGCCTCGCTCTTTTAAAGCAAGCAGGAGGCACGGTGAAAATGAAGTTTCTGAATATTATGGTTTCAAGATTTACAGCGGAATAGAAGAGAGATGGAAAAGAAGCCCAGAAATCTAATAGGTAGAGACATAGTTTATAGAGAGGCAGGGTGTTTTTAGGAAGGTCAGGGCTGCTGAATAAACCATGCAGCCTCCATTAATGAACTGCTAAAAATATTAAAGAGTTAGGCTGCTGTCATCCAAGAGACATTACCACAGACTTTATTCCAGTTGAGATATATGGCTAGCAGACACATGTATGGCTGGGGAAAATGTGGTGAAGAGACTAAAACCACTGTCCTGCAAAGACTTGCAGATGTGTTTAACTTCATAAAACATAAGCAATCTCACTGAAATTATTACAGGCAAAAGGGTTACTCACTACAAATAAAGCTGAACTGCATACAAAGCTTTTCAGAACCACTGCTTAGGTGCTGCAAGGCTTCAGAGGAGATAGATAGCTGAGAGGGGACCAATGGGGAGCGCTGAGGTTCAGCCACAAAACCTGTGATTTAGGGTGTCTGTGGTTCACTGAAAGACTGCGTCCAAGGCTGTGCGCAGACTGTGGGCACCCAAGGATTTGCTATCTATCTGGATAGGCTTCTTAAAGCTTCCAAAATACACACAGGTTGCTGTATATGTAAATAGAACAGTTATTTTGGTTAAATAGAGCTTAACTGTTTCTGATACAGTCATTTATTTGTCAAGTCTGTTTTATGTTAATTTAATTATAAGAAAATTGAAAAGTGTGATACATAGCTAAGCCCTTAAGGCCAGTTAATCTATTTGGATTGTAACAAATATAATTTTTATTAGCTCAGCCTATTTGGATGGTAACGAGTGTAACCTTTCGGTAGACATTACAGACTCTGAATTATAGTCTATTTTATGTAAAACCAGCATTTAGTCCAATAAAATGAAAGTTCTTTTATCTGTCATTGTGTTAAGGAATTGCTGTATTAATGAGGATGCAGTCAGCACTATGACCATTTTTCAGAGCGAGGGTGTCCTCCTTTCCGGGTATGCTTCGAAAAGAGCCCAGGTAAGTCATTGTGAAAATAATAAATCAGACTGTAGAGATTTTTTTTTTTCTCTAAAAATGACCGTGGGGAAAAATATTGTCATTTGCATGAAGGAAAAGGATCACTGTCCACAACAAAAACTCTGCTTGCATAGTTGGGAGAAAAGCAAAACAAATCAAAACAGAAAGCCCTAAAACAATTCTAACCCATCTGCAATAAACAAACAAAATGAGCCCATGATCTCCAAGATAAACTCTCAAACAATTAATACAAATATCTGTGGACAATGCCTTAACTTTTAGGGAAAAAAACTGCATAAGTCAAAAACTCATAAATTGTTGCAGACCCCTTTACACGAATATGTGCCATTCTCCCTTGAAATCTTCATACTGTTAATAAAATGCATTTTTTTTGAAAAAAAATATATCTCAGAAAGCTCTAATAGAGAAACAACAATTTGTGAAACCAGTGGAAATTTTCACCCATTGTCTCCCTCAAAATCTAGTTCTAGTATTGTGCTGAGTGTGACCAGCTGTACCCATAAAAACCTTTTCTTGTTGGCAGGTTGATGTGAAGAGACTGAATGCATGTAGGTGTAAGAGGGACATACTCTTTTCATTTTACCGTATTTCAAGAGTCTACATAAAGATAGATATTATACTGTATAAAGAAAAAACAGTTTCTTAACATGCTTTCTTCCCATTTCCCATGACAAGGACATTGATAGACTTGCTGATTTATAACTGAATCTAGGACACTGTCTAACTAAGGACAATAAATAAATGTTTGGTCCATTATTACTGAGGATAAAACTTTCTAAACATGTTCTTTTTTGTCTTTTCTTTTTTTCCCCCAAATATTCTTCAACGTTTAACTGAAAAACTAATACAAAACAGTTGAGCCTTTCAGTGGGTCTTTTCAGTATGGGGGAGAGGGGACCTCACATTTTAGACAGGAAGTTTTGACTTTTCCTTTTATGTAAGCCCCAGTGACAAGTGTAAGGAGTATTTGAAACTTTAGTAGAGAACGCTGAATATCTAAAGTGATTTTTTTAAAGTTTGTTTAAATTTGGACATTTTCCAAGATAACACAGGATCCTCTGAGATAATCACTTACGATTAAAAAGTATGTGCAATTTTGATTTTTCAAAACCTTTTAATAGGGAATGTTCATTTGACTGAATTTTAGGAACAGTTAAAATGGAAAAATCACTTGGGGCTGAAACGGCAAACATTAGAAATGCAGACCTGCAGAAATGCCATTATGTTCAAGCAGTTTTAATTCTGACACCCACATTTTTCAGGAGAATAGTTGCTTTTACAAGTCTGCAAGAAAGCAGGTGCAGATTTCAGAGGCATGGCCCTGATGTGAGAATGGTGTCTGTTGGACACCTCCTCAGCTCCTGGAAACTGTTTGCAGCTACAGTGACAGACTCTGCGTGCATGGGGAAGAAAGGTGAAAATGATACTGGGAGAGGGAAGAAGAGTGCTGCAAAGACTGTGTCAGCAGTAGTCGAGAAGGAAAAGCTTAAATCTCAGAGACAACAAATGTCCTCCATTTATTTGCTTTACAGTGGCAGATTAGAAGAGCTCCAGTCTCATTTTCAAATGTACATGACTTGATTTTAGTGGTGCTTCTGCTAATTTTGATAACCTTTGGCAAAGTATGGTCTTGTCAAAAACCTACATTGTTGCAGGGAAGACTATAACACCATAACAGGCAATTTCTATCTGTAACTGGACCGCCACAGATATTATTCTCCAGCTCTGTTCCGTAGTTTCAGATTAGATTTGGGCTTTTATTTTGGGTAACACAACCATTTCCTCACAAACTGCATACCTTCATTGATGATATATTACTGCTTGAATGTTGGAGGTGCCTTTGCTGCTCCTTAATACCTTACCATTACCATTATATCACTTGCATGCTGAAATATGTTTTTTTTTTCTTTCTTAATTGTATCAAAGTCTGTTAGCAAAAAAAGACATCCTCGCCCAACACTGTCTGGTACTATCAGGAAACTTCCTACCTTGGTCTCTGCAAAGCCTGAATAGAAACTTCTATGCAGGGCTGAAATAATTCAGAAACTCTAAGTTCACAGAACAATTGCCCTGTGTAAAGCAATGCTTAGGCATTTCTTTGTCCAGGCTGCAGAATGTTCTCTCCTTCCCAAAGGAAATGTACAGTGACCACAATTCATTAATTCCAGCTACACCACCATGAATTTTATATACCATACACTGATACTACCAATATTTCCACAAGACAGTCTTTGACTATCCACATTTTCACATGCTTTTATTTCCTCAGTATCAATCCCATTGTGCCTGAAACAGCCCAATCTCTGGCAGATTTTAGTTGTGTTATTAATATCCACAAAATCTTTTAGCAAGGTAATTGTGCTAAGGCAGATAATTCCAAATGTCTGTAAAACCAAATGATTACTCAGGGGGTAAAGAAAGTGAATTCATGGTCCTATGCTCTGTGGCAGGTTACCCTGCTGCCTGCTGGAGGATACAGAACATATCAGCTGTCTGCTTATACTTCAGCATACCTGTATATGTTGGAATCCAGCAAGTTCTTTCCAGTGTTATGAAATGAACCATTTTTGCTACCCAAGGCAACCATAAAATGCAAGATCCTAGACCAATCTTTGTCACTGAATGCCGCTTTGGTACTTCAGCTCTCAATGTAGGCAGGATTTATTGTTTCGTATTACATCTCTCAGCTTCAGAATATACCTGATCTTTCTCCTCTGTATGATTTCTGTTGAATAAACCATGTTGTTTGGGTGTCTACAGTGGGGGTGGGATGCATAAACAGTACTATTTGCTGTTCTTCTTAGAAACTCAGCTGGTACAGACTTCCTAATTAACATGTTCACAAAAGCTGGCTGCAGACATGTTGTCTGAGAATTACGGGTGGCTGATAGACATTCATGCAAGAGAAAGCAGCTATTAAAAAGAATATTGACTAATATTCATGCATGTTTGGGTGTAGGCAAGTGGATTTCTTCATTAATAAACCTCGCTTATTAACACAAATGTCATTCAGAAAGAATTCCCTGTGAAGCCCCAACCTGAAACTTCTCCCATGGTTTGGTTTTCCCTAGCCTTGCTCCCTCAGGACATGCCTATTCAAACCTGACTGCTCTCACTGTCATGATTTCTCTTATTTCTCTTATATCTGGATGGAATAACAAGGCAGCTCAATTACTGAGTCAGCAAAACACCCCTTCATGCTTTCCCAGCTGGATAAACACCTGCCAGCAGGGTGAAGAATCTCTGGCAAACACTGCCAGAGGTTAGAAGAACACAGTTGTGATTGTGATATACCAAAAAGTATGTGTTTTGATTAAAAAGCAGGCTTCCCACAAAGAAAAATCCTCTTTTGGTCATGTCTGGAAGCCATCACAATACTTGGATGTCAAGATAAGAGGCACTAAAAGGACAGTAAAATATATAAATGTTTCCATGGTTATGCTGTAACTTATCGCGCCATTTGCATTTCTGAGGGTGGTCACATACTTTATTGTATCCAGCGCCATTTGAGCTTCTTAAATGAGTCCCTCCAACTCCCTGGCTGTAACTATTGGAATTGAGAATGAAGTAGAACAGACTAGGAATTGTGCATAAACACATAATCTGTGCAATTTGAAATCATATTTGTTTATCAGATGCACTGAAACTCTGACATAGTGAAGATGTTGGCAACTAGGAGTAATTTTACATTTATCAAATGTCCAAAAGGAAACCATTACAGAATCACAGAATAGTAAAGGTTGGAAGGGACCTCTGGAAATCATCTAGTCCAACCCGCCTTGCTCAAGAAGAGACACCTAGAGCACGTGGCACAGAGTCACATCCAGGCGGGTTTTGAAGATCTCCAGAGGAGACTCCACAACTCTCTAGGCAACCTGTTCCAGGGCTCTGTCACCCTCACAGTAAAGAGGGATCTTCCTCATATGGAGATGGGACCTCCTATGTTAGCCCTCCTATGTGGGCTAAGAGGCCCAGCTCTCTTAGTCTTTCC
>NW_010585329.1:0-21584 GCF_000705375.1 Tinamus guttatus
AATGCCACTTTTTGGTTTTTAATGATAATTTGAGAAGATATCATTATTTTTTCCTGTAGTTTTCTTCCTTCTACGACCACAATAGGGACTAAAAAAAAAATGCATGTTTAAAATAATAATAAAAAACATTTTTAAAAAGAAAAAGGAAGGAATACTTTGCAAATAAGTTCTGAAAAGACGCTTCAGATTTAATTAAATGATTTTGCTTCTGAGCTAGTTTGAGAAGATATCATTATTTTTTTCCTGTAGTTTTCTTCCTTCTATGACCACAATAGGGACTTTAAAAAAAAGCATGTTTAAAATAATAATAAAAACCTTTTTTAAAAAAGAAAAAGGAAGGAAGGAATACTTTGCAAATAAGTTCTGAAAAGATGCTTCAGATTTAATTTAATGATTTTGCTTCTGAGCTATTGCATATTGGCAGTTTTTACTTGACTTACAGCCGGAGCTGGCAGCTGTGGGTCCCCCCAACGTGTGCACGGTGGGGGCTCACGGGAGCTGTCCAGCAGCACAGGGACATTCACCTTTTTTCTTTCTTTTTTTTTTCATTTTCTTCCTTTGCGTTACTTTTCCTGTCCATGAGCGTAACTACAGGCACACACACATGTAACAACTCGGTGCCTTTTCTGAACAAACACGCAGCAGGGCACAGCCGCACGATACCATTTGCTTTGGCTGACACGTGTGGTTTTTTTGCACTCTCAGTCACTGCTGAAAAACAAGTGGTCCCAGCACAGGCCACCATGGAAAAGATGGTCATACCCCTTTTTGTAAACTGCTGTGCCACTGTACCATCATTTTTTATAAGGCTTCATTCTGGCATATATATATGAATGTGTATAATAAGTGCAGTATATATAATAAGAAGACGTCTTTCATCTTTTTCTGGGGGGCTTTCTCCATTTTCTCTTTTTAATCCCTCAGAAACCATCCCAGGCTTTAGGAACCCTTCACCTCCTGTTGGCGATAGTTAAACATAAGACTAAGGAGCAAAATTACTGCCTCACTTGCCATGGAAAAAGTGGGGTGTCCTGCAGGGGGACAATCACACCCCATAGATCGGTTATTTGGACATAATTCTGCTACGTATCGAAAGTGAATGCGTGTGTTCTCCTGGGATTACTCATATCCTTGAAGTTGAGCACACATTAAAGCAGTTTGTTGAAGCAGGGCCTAAAATGTTATATTATTTCTCAGTATAAATTATACTTCTAAAGCTTATTCCAGAGCACCATGGTAAAATAAATCTTTATCTTAGCTACTTAGTACTAATGAAAAACAATATTATTGGTATTTTTCCTATAGCAATTCACTTAAAGAGAGATGTTGTACAATTACAGAGAATGGCTAACCATGCTTCTTGATCAGCCTGATAATTAATAGGAATAGAAGAAAAAGCCCTGTATTTCTGAGTGCCGATCAGGCAGCAAAGGCACTCCAAACATCTGAAGAAAAAACAGTTTGTTAATTGCTGTCTAGACAGTTTATTGCTGCAATAAGATCAAAACACGGAATACTGAGGTTTGTGGTATGAATCATGCAGACTAAACAATTGTTTTATTGCATTTACAGAGCTCTTGATTTATAACGTAGTCAGTTTGGTAATAAAATTCCTCCATTGTATATCCTGAATAATTTCACCCCTTTTTTTGCATCTTCCTGTTTTATTTCTATATCAAGATGCTTTAAAATGTGCCCGCGGGGGTTCTGTCGTATATAAATAAAGTTACTTATCTTGGTTCTCTGCTACGCCCTCCCCAAGCTGCAACATCAGCTGAGATGTGATCAGCTGAGGGCTGTGTGATGACACCAAGGAGCAGATCTGTTGGGATCCAGTCACAGGAGGTTTTGTTCCACTGAACCCAAAGGGATCAATCAGGAAAGTGACTTTTTTTTTTTTTTTTAATTTACTATTCTGCCTTTTTTTTTTCTTTCCTTTTAATAATCAAGCTGTCATCTTCTACGAGTATATCCATAAGCCTGAGGTTTAAAGGGAGTTTTCTGGGAACTCAGAAACTTCAGGGTTGCTGGAAAATCTTCTTGCCTTTTCCTCGTTCTCAATGGGGGCAAATGAAACCTGAGTCTGCCCAAGGTACCAACTTCCCCTGTGACCAGAAACCTCCCACTGCCTGTGGCTCTTATGTAAGCCAACTCGGTGCTTCTCTGGTATCTTAGTTTTAACAAATTGTGATTATTCCACTATCTACAGACAGGGAAGAAATCAGGGGTCAGAATGTTGTTCTGGAGCAAAATCAAACTGAAATCAAAAGCCTGAGAATCTGAATTTCACATATGGGAGACCAAAATCAGTCCCATTTTGTTCAGTGGAAACGCCTCTTGATTTCATTGTGCTAAAGGATATACCTACAAATATAGTGAACTATTTCATGCCAAATCTGACAGTGCTGGGTAAAGCAGGATCAAATTTCTCATTTTATTAAAGCCTGTTTACATAAGATTTTGAACTAAAAGCCATTTGGGTAAGTTTAGATAAGTATCATTTGCACTTTGACTCAAGTTGGGGAAAAAAATCCTCTGAATAGTAATCCCCTGATTAAGGAGATCTGTGCTTTCTCATGGCACTATCTTAACTTGAAGCTCCTCACTGTAGCTGTATTTGCATTTAGGTTTTTCAAAAGAGCAGGCCTACCAAGCCAGGCTGGCAAAGTGAAGATATCCTTGCATGGGTCACATGGGGCTTGACTCCCACTAGTAAAAGCTGATGAGCTGGATGGTCAAATTAAATTATTCTCAAAATAGCACTAGGCTATCATGCCGGTATTAAGACTCTGTCATCCCTGGAGGTACTGTGTAGACACTTCAAAATGCTGCTCCAAACTGTTCTTCAGAAGAATGACAGCAGATGCTCTGGTGCAAGTTTTGACTCTTGCTGCCCAAGGATCACAGTGACAGAAATCAGTCCCATTACTGAGGAAAAATCTCCAGATCCTGAGTTGCCCTTTTGCCTTGCAGATCCTCCTGCAGCTTTGCCCAGGGCAGTGGCTCTGTTTGAAGCCACGTCTGGATCTCAAGCTGCTGCCTGACCCAGGGAAACCTCCCGGACTTGCCCCAGGACATGAAGAGCATCATTGGTGGGAGCAGGAGGTCCCCGAGAGATGAGCAGTGAAGGAAGCAGCTGAGCTGGGAGAAGGCAAGGCTCTAAGCCCCAGGCTTGGCTCTAAGCCCCAGGCTTGGCTCTAAGCGCCAGTCTGAGCAGCTCATTGTACAGGAAGGCAGGACAGCAGCTGAGGCACTTCCAAGAGACCCACAGGTTCTCGGTCCCAGACAAACTCGAAGAGCCCCAAAACCAAGGGAAAGACCTTCAGGTAGTCCTAAAATATCACCTCCACTGTTCACAATTATTTCTTCTCTAAATGTTGGGGAAATAAATGCAAACAGAGAACAAATAAATTGCCCTTATAAAATAGCTGGTGTATTTCAAAAATAACTAGCAATGGTCTTAGACAAAAGCGAATATGAAAAACCACTGTGACAGGGCAGGGAAAGGCAGGCAAAGGGACTTTCTAGCAGCATCAATCAATGTCTGGCAGAGACACTGTGAAGAACCTGAGGTGTAAATAGGATTTGGTAATCTTGCGAGCAGTCAAATTGATCACTTTACTATTTTCTTCAGGAAAATCTCTATAGTATATCTATAAAATTAATGTCAATTATGCAGAGCTACTTTTTTTTCAGATAAATTATTTGGTTGCTTTCTTTGCATTATGATAGTCTGTGATGTCTAAGAGGATTTGGCATTAAATTAATTTGTGAAAATAGCTGCAAAAGCTCTTTTTAGAGTTCAGCTTCTGTGCAGGTGCATGTTAAAACTTGGTAAATACTTTTAGAAAAGGAGTTTTGTTTCCTTGTGGTAGGAGATGTGTCCACACCACTCGGGTGATATATTGGAAACCTCTGGTAAATTTCAATTCAGCCAATTTTCTCCTCTGGATCCCTCACAAGTAACGATATGTGAGTCACCAGCACCTTCTGCACAATGTGCAGCCCAGTTCCTGCCTGCGCAGCCCAGGGTGGACCCTCCTCCCAGAGGACCTGCTGAGGCCACCTCACCAGGCCGGCCAGCAGGCTGTGACACATTCCAGGCAGTGCATTTTCATGACGAACTTCAAGAAGCAATGATATAAATGTGGTTTTTTCCCCCCATTTTTCGGCTGAGCTTTGGTTTAGTGTTCCCCGATGCCCCTAGAAAACAACTTCCCACATAGTTGCCAGGAGCATGAATCCCGATGGGAGGGATGGGGCAGACACACCAGATCCCTCCCATGGTCCAGGATGCTTCTCAGTACAAAAGAGCAGAGGAATTTATGGTGGAGGAAGGCAGAGCACGAGCAGGACGATGTCAAAGGCACCAAAATGTCATGGCTGCTGCAAGCAGCACCTGCAGGTGCTGGATGGTGTCATGGACCAAAGACCCTGAGCAACAACAGCTCAGCAGGTCCTAGGTTGACAGCTCTGGCCCTCCCTCCTCCAGGAAAGGAGCTTCTCTCCCATCCATCCCCCATAAGCTGTTGTGAGCATGTCCTGCGGGGCAGCCAGCCCTCTGAGCTTCCTTTTACATGGCTTTAAATGCTGCTAGAAGTATTTCTGTTGTTTATTGCTGCTCCATAAAGTTTTATCTTGTGAAAGCCATGATTTATTTACTCCATCTTGCCCAACAGACATGTGCGCTCTCCCCCATCAGCACTCCTTTACCAGATTCATAAAACGTGTTAACAATTCATTTAAAATTCATATACAAGCCCTGTACAGTTCCTTCCCGGTAACATAAAGCAGCACGTGCCCTGACATACGGCACACTGTCAACACATGCTCTTAAGGTCTCCCTCGACTGCAAGTGCCACAGCAGCCTCTGCACTTGCTCTTCTGTCGAGCTGAGCTATGAGGAGAGTTAATGTGGACAAATGCTGGACAAGTTATCTCCTTGCAGTCTGCAAGTGCATTTTAGCAGGAAGCTTCCATCTGCCCAGTGCAATGCAGTGTTTTCTGGCCTGTGCATGGCTTATGCAAGCTGAAAGGTAAAGGGGATCCACGCAAAATCGAAAGGGGGATTTTTTTCTCCTCATGCCCACTGGGAAGATCATCTTTGCCTGAAGTTCCTCCAGCAGCATTTGGTCCTGGTGTGGTTTCAGTGATCTTTTGCTGATGGCTGTGAAATCTCTGGGTGTTCCTCATGCCTCTAGGTCCAGTTTTGCTGCACTGTGCCTGGTCTCTTCATTTTCTGGTAAAGTGAAACGGTCCTGACTGTGGCTGCAGAATTTGGCACCTCCTGTCTCCTCAAAGCAAGATGCTTTGAGTCTGGAGTGGTAAAGGGATTGTAGGAATCTCCCCTCAGACTCCATCCTCTGGCAATTTGTGTGCAATCCCCATACAACAGCAAGGTACTATAGAGTAGGGATGTCTGTGTGAGGGTTTTGTTTGTTTGATTAAAAAAAAAAAAAAAAAACATGCCATGCATCAGGAAAGGCAGTTCAGCATTTGTGCCTTCAAGGGGGGAATATTGGGAGCCTTGTTCTGGTGATAGGTCTGGGTGCAGATAGCGACAGTGGCCTTCAAAGAGCGCCCGGCCATGCTCTGTGGAACCGCAACAGCCCATGCTGCATTCCTCCCGCTGTTGCTACACACGTTTGTGCAATATTTGGCTTATTTGTGCAATGTAATTAATGAAACATGTCTTGTTGGCACCAGGATCCCTCCGGACCCTAAAGCAAATGGGAGCCTTTGAAGGCTTAAAGGGTCTTAAAAGTAGAAAATATTTACCACAACTTTATTAAACCAAGTTTTACTGGTAGTAAATTAGCAGCCTGTAGACCTGCCCTCTTCTTTGGGATCTGTCATTAATCTTTGAGAAAGTACAATAACAACTTATAGTTTTCATAGCACCTTTTGTTCCTGCAGTCTCGAGCTGCTGATGCTCTTGGCTACAAAACACACGGAGTCAGCGGGGCTGCTGCTCGCGTGTCCTTGGGAATTCCCTGTGAGATGTCAAGCATCATCCATTGCCCGCAGGAGCACGTGAGCAAAACCCCACACGTAACCCCACGATGTTCTTCCTTTTCCCACAGCCGCCGATCCGTGACGCTGGAAGCATTTTAAAGACATTGACCCAGAGCCTCGGTAACTGAGCCGCAGGGTGGCTGATATGTCCATCACCTTCCTACAGCTGCAGTTGAGGTTATGTGATCTCACCAGGCTGTTTCAAACCCACCGAACCCTGGGGGGTGTTTACAGATTTGCACATCCTTTACATTGTGCCATTGTATGGTAAATTATATTGGAGCCTCCGCTGAGACGGTGACAAAGGGCCATTGTCCCCTGGCCTCACTGTATCCCACAGGCTGCCCACGGATTGTCCAGGTATCCTGAAAGCATCAGGATTTTGCATGAGAACTGCTTTCTAGTATTTCTGTTTGGCTTTTTAATGACATTTGTGCAGGTGCAGGATTTAAAGAAAACAACCTTTTCGAATCCTCCAAAGTTGTTCTGAAATGTAGGTGGAGGAGCCGCTTGTTTGGGCAGTGACTTCAGGATTGTTGCTAGATCACTTACTATTACTCAGGTTTATTTTATAAGGGGTGTGATTGAGTATCTTTCCACCAAAAAAAGGGTAAGTAAATAATTTCAAGAGAATCACAGCCGCGCACTCGAGCAATTGCACTTGGGTATATTTGGGTGTATTTTCGGGGCTGGATTATTGGAAACTCAACATCTTTTGCCCCAGCGCCTCAGTAACACGAAACCACAGATAAGGTTCGTCCCTGCCGCGACGTGCAGCCCATGGATGAGCCCATGGGAGCAGCTTCCCGGCAGGATTGTGCAAGGGGCCGACACTGTGTCTTCCCAAATCCTATTTGTACAACAAACACGGGCCGATCGCCCCGTGCCAGCAGGACGGGGCCTCCCTGGCTGCACTCGCGTTTCTGCTCTTTGCAGTCAGGAGCTGTGACCCACGTTTTGTCCCCTCGACGGGGACCGTGATGCCAGCACTGCTTATATGTTCATTTGACTTCCGTGCATTCGGAGAATCCCGAAAGAACCTAAGCCAGGAGTGACTCATCTGCAGTATTCAGGTGGGGATGGGATCGGGGTCAAGCCGCTTGTCCTAGTTTCTGTCACACAAACACTAACCCTTTATAAATCATTAATTTCCAGACTGTTTATTATCCAGGGGAAGTAACAAAACAGTAGTATCACGTAACACATCCTAAGAATGCCTTGCTCGTTTTAAGAGCAAATAAAACTAAATAGCACCGAGCTGTTAGCGATGCAGCCTCCGAGGCCAAGCAGAAGCACAAAAAGGGGGAACCTGGGCAAGCTAGGGCCACAGAGTATATGGGGAAATGGTTAAAAACAGTAAAAAATAAATAAATAAATAAATAAATAAATAAATAAAAGACTGGATGAGAGTGAAGCTCTTCACATGGATAATCCTTGTTTGGGAATTGTTGGCTCCTTGTGGGTGGTGTTTTGGGGTGATGCCCCAGCCCTAGTCTGGGCTTTAAAATGGTTTTCCCAGGTGCTCGCCCTTCTCACAGACATGATCCAACCCTGATGCTGGGCTGAGCAGAGCAGAGCCTCTGCTCCAAAAAAAAAAAAAAAAACACCATTAATTCTCCCATCAGGAAAACAAATTTGTGTCTGCTTTGTAAACAGGAGTCCTCTTCTAAAATGTTGGTCATGAGCTTCCCGGGAGAATCCGTGCTGGGACAGTGACATGGGAAGGGGTCCAGAGCCGAGGGGGAGGAGGGTAGGGAAGGCAAAGCAGGGTCAGGCTCATGGCTCCATGCAGGACAAGTGCCCATGGGGCTCCCTGCAATGGGGCATCCCTGAGAAATGCCAGCTCTGCTGGGACGCAAAGCACAAAATCATCATGAAAATATAGTGACAGCATTGCAAGAAGATCAGATTTAGGTAAAACAGGATGAACTCCTCATTTATCTCGCAATAGGTGAATGGGTAGTGCTGACAGCAGGGAAATGCATAGTTATTTGTTCCCCACAGTTTGCAAATACAGAAGCACAGAGCTGCTCTGGGCTCCCAGGCCCTATTGGCTTGCTGTCAGTTTAGCTTAAATCACTCCCTAGTCTGAGGCAGTAAAAAGTCCTTTTTTTAGACAATATTACTGAGTCCATACCGAGCATGCTCTTTGGCTCTTATTATTTGTCAATAAAGCGTTGTACTTCTAACAGTGACATTACCAAAACGGCAATCCAGGCCTGACAGATGATTTGGGTCCATATGTTATTTATTTTAATCTCTTTAGGTTCCAAAATGCTATATATTTGTGGCCGCTCTTTAAAGTTATTGTTAGTCACAAAATATTAGAAACAGTTTCATCTATAAAAATGCATAATTAATTTAATCTTTACCATATTTCTTTTCTCCATCACACAGGAAACATTCTAGTCTGATGAATACCATGGACACATAATTAGTACTTTATACAGTAAACTAGATTATAACTTACACTGTCCACTGTGGCTCCAAAACCCTTGGAGATTTTAATTCAATTGCTGCACTTTATCTGGATGAAAGCATTTGAATCCAATTATTATTATTCAGTGTGCATTTATGCCTTTATATAGGTTAGATGTGGTAGTAGTTTTAAAACAGAAGTTTAGTGGAATTCTCAAATTAGGTATTTGGATCTATATTTAGGCATCCCCTGGATTTTAAAAGCTAAACATCTGATTTTCCAGTTGAGGTTTGCCTATGTCAGGGCTAAGTTGGAATCAAGACTGGGAGACAAAAGGAAGTTAGCTTGGAGGTATTTCTGAATTTCACTGAGAATCAGGCACCTGCCCTGTTTTGACTCTATTGGAAATCCTGCTGCCTGCCTATTTATACTTTCTACAAGCCTAAATACTTTTAAAAATACAGCAGGACACTTTGGATACGGACTTAACAGTGATTTCCTCCATCTCTTTGATTTGCTCTTTCCTCTGGCTCAGAAACGTTTAGATATTTTTGGCACTGAGACTCCTCTTGAGGTATGTCTGCCCTTTTTAATTTTAGCCGAAGAGCCGTTGATGTGGTAATGTGCTTTTTTGGTTTTTATTTTTAAACAGGCTCCTCGAATTCCCTGTGCCCTGTGCTTAGGCATGGCCCAGATTGGAGGGCCGGGAGCCGCGGCAGCAAGCCGGGGCAGCCATTCATTCTCCTATTGCAGGCCGTCCCTGTGTTTATACCATTTTGTTTAGCTTAGTCCTAATGCACATCCCAAGACGTACCTCTAATACACATCCTAAGACATGTTTATGAAAATTCTTTATAAGCAAAATATTTTACTCCCATCGCGGCGGCTCAGATGCAGAGCAGCCTCGCCAGCACGGCCCGTCCGCCTGCACCCCTGCTCTCGCCCCGTGCATCTTTTATTGAAAAATTCAGCCTTCAGCCCACCCACATTCCCACAGGGAGACCCAATAACAGTAACACACAGGTTCGCAGCCCATCTTGCTAATGTGCTTGCTGGCTGTGAATATTCTCTGCAAGATTAAATACTCCGTAGAGCTGTAGAGGGTGAGTTGCTAGCTGCAGCAAGAAACGGACTTGGGGTTTATTGCTGTTTTTAATTCCCTAAATGAGCATTTGGAGCAAATGCTGGGTCCCTCTATGAAGCACACGTTGCCTAGACGTGATGCTCCCCTGTCCACTAATTTGGAAATCTGTTATATCAAATGGGCTCAAACCAATGGCACCCTTGAACTGGCTAAGCGTAAAAACCATGCATGGATCTTAAGATTTTGAAGGCTCATTGAGTGAGTTTCTGGGTGCTCAGCACTTCTGAAAATCAGGCAAGAAGCTTTTAAAGATTAAACAATAGCCCAACTCCAGCAGGAAGTTAAGATCATTTAAAATTTGAAGAGAGACAGATAAAAAGGGGACATGACATTCAAGAGATATTTTATCATATTAGACAGCAAATTCAGAGGAAATGCTTTTTCTGTAAAGTGATTTATTAGGCTGTAGGACTCACGGGCCACCAAGAACAAGGATTTAGAAAGTTTCCTGCGCTGGATGACAGAGCTATCTTTGTTGAACCACTATTGCTAATAGCTTTCTATTTTTCTAGGGTGGTTTAATCTCAGGCTTCAGGGTTTGATCTACACCTTGATATTTGGATCAAGATGAAACCTAATGTGGTGGCTGATTGTCTTGCAGCAGCTTAAAGCTAAGTCTTTCACACTGTTTTTCCTGACCATTTGCCGATGTCCTGTGTCAAAAATAATTATTCGATTAGAAAGATAACCCCTTTCAAGAGGTTTCAAGAGTCATTTCAGTGGTCCTAAAATCATTTTCTGGGGGCCAGGCACTGTGGGAAGTGGACAAACACCCTGCAGAGGGAATGGGGCTCTAGAAAACAGAGGCGATAAACCCTGAATGCAGCAGGATCCAGCTGTGCAGCTAGAAAGGAATTTTCCTGCACCCTGGAGTCCATCCCCAGGGTTTCACTGCAGCTGGGCACTGTTCCAGATGCCTAGACCTCGTATGCACCAGAACCCAGGTGGGCAGTGCTGACCCAGCCTCCTCCTCAGTTATGTTTACTCTGTTCTGAAAGGAAAAAAAAAGAGAAAAATATTTTATATGCTTTTTGAGATCATAAATATAATGAATCAAAAGCAATTTGGCAAATCTGTTTCATGGCTAGGGGCCCACCTTGGATCTACACACTTAGTTAGACTCAATCTTGCTGAGGCAACTTTCTGCCACCAAAGAATCTGTCACTTTGCACCCATAGATCATGCTGAAGAGCCATTCTTCAGCAGTGCTAGAATGCATGTGGATTTGGGGGTATTTGCTGTTGGTTTTTTTTGCCATTACTTTACGTCTATTTCCTTTGATATTTCTTTTCCCTGTTTTTAATATTTCCTAGAAGTCGTATCTCTGTACTCGCTTTACCCTCTGTGATCATCAGACTAAAACCAGATAGAGACCAAGGCTCATATTCCCTTCAGGCTGAAACACGATTTCTTGTGTCTTCTTCTATTCACATATCATCGATAGTATCTGCCAAACTGAATATGCGCTGGGTCTGGATGAATAAATTTCACGTAAGAGTGAGATAAACACAGCATTATATAGCACAGGGATTCAAAAAAATCAGGTATTAGTTTCCATTTCCCAATAGCTTCAAAATTAGAGTCCTCTGAGATTTGTATGTGTGCATATATATAAATATGCATATGTATTTACATGAAATGTGTTATTTATTTACTTTCTGTGGTTTTGTGACTTTAGGGGGAACCCTATGGAGACCCCACATTTCCAGGCTTTTCTTTGTGACCGAGTGTTTTAAGATTACTTTACAGCTCTGCTGAAGAGAGGCTGCTCATACAATCATTTGTTTCTCTAGGAACTTCAGCTCTAAATGACACATCAAATATCCTGGGAGTTGGTAACCTGAACCTGAGCAGCACCATTTAGATGGAGAAACTGCTCCCTGCGAGTGCCCTGAATAGGAGTCATTCATGTCCCCAAGTGCTGTCAGCTGCCCCTACAATAACAGATTCCTCAAATGAAGGAAGTTTTCCTCAATATCTTCTCAAACTAGCACTAATGCTTTCCTTCTTTTTTTTTTTTTCTTTTTCTCTCTCTTTTCTTATGGATGCAGGGAGGGAATTTTCATCACATTTCGCAGATAAAACATGATTGTATGTGAGGCTGGGTAAATGAAAGCAACAGTGCTTAAAGGAAGGCTGAAGGTAGGGGTGATGTGGAAAGAGGGTGGATGGGTCATTCCAGGTGTCACAGTTACCCAGGCTCTGCTGGAGCCCATTTATACCTCCCACCCCAAGGGTGGCCCCTGCTTCAGGGGCAAGTAGAGGCTCTGCAGAGATGTGTGGGAGAAGGTGTCTCCTGTGCTCCAAGAGTTGGAAATCTCCTTCCTTAGGCTCTGTGAAGCCTGACCAGGTGAACTGACTCATGACTTTGTGCTCCTCTTTTGCATTAACAATGGGCTCTGGCTAGGTAGAGTAGGGTGTTTAAAAAAATAAAAGCTATAAAGCTTTATCTATTGGACTCGATGTGCTGAGTTGACGTGAGTCCACCCTGGTGCAGGGAACCACATCCTGGTTGCTCAATCAGAGCATTCATTTGTTGGAATTAAAAATATAGTGGTACAAAGCTGGATCAGGGGGGAGATGTTCCTTTTGCTGAGGTTTGCTCTGTGCCCCTGAAACCTCCCTGCTGGCTCCAACACCCCTGTCACCAGGAGAGCAGCTTGCTCTGAGCCTTTCCTCCTTCCATCCCTGCCCTCCTGCACCGCTGGCACCTCACCAGCCTCACAGAAATCACTTCACATAGTCCTGAAGACCCCAAGTTTTTCTCATGCTTTAGTTCTCGCAAAATAATCATTAAAAAAAAAATCATTTATCTTAAAACATATCAGGAGGTCTTGGGGACAAAGTGCAGCTTGAAAAGGCTTATAGGAAACAATATGATTTTTTTTTTTAAGACATACTAGATGTTCTGTTTCACCCAATTTTCTGTATTGATCTCTGTAGCATCATCTGCTTTCTGTCTTTCCTTTAATGCATTTCTGTTTCTTCCAAGCACAAGCAAAACTTGTTTCTTTTACAAAACAGAACAATGAAGTTTTCCTTCCCAATCAGTAATTTTGTTTTCTTTTGTAATTGTAAAAAGAAACTCCTGAAAAATCAATATATCTTTGCCAAGTCATGCACAATCCAGAATGGAGCAAGCTTAGTAAATAAAGGAAATTGCCTTTTTTTTTTTTTTTTTGGCCAGCCTTTAGTATGCTTAAGATGACTACCAATCTTTTCTGTGCTTCTATTTTGTTCTTCTCCAACCCCCACCTCCCGAAAATTTACAAGTTAATCTCTGAGATGAAAAGAAAAGTTTGAAAAGAATTGTTTTTGGAGTCAAAATTCCTGATGTCCTAAATTACAGCAACCCCCACCCTGAGTGATTGGCTCCTTGAAGTAATCTGACCTCTCTCAATTAACTAGCAGGGAGATAAAGATTGTTCATGCTAAAGTTGTCACATAACACCAGCCTTGGAAATGGGAAAATCTCAATTAAAAGAAAGATATCTTTTGTGTTGTATCAATAGTTTCAACATATATCAATATTTGGAAATGATTTGCTCTCTTGATGTACAAAATTGAGTGAATTTATGCACCTAAGCCTAACAAGAAGAGTTTCTTGTTGAATAACCACTTTAATTAAAATGGATAAGAGATCATTTGCTAAGTGATCCTTTAAAAGAGCTAGGCCATACGATGCCTTTTTCAAAGTAAACTGTCACCTGCAAAATATATGCAGAGTTGTGAAGCTCAGAAATGAACTGCATACAAATCCAAGGGAGAAAAGGGAAGCAAAAGGAGGTTTTTACCTACTTGATTTGCACCTGCAATTAAATAGCCTCACAAACTACTCTAATTTATACTGAAATTTAATTGCAAACGTAAATCTTGTGTATATAAGCAATATATAGATAAAAACTTTCCTGGATATGTGATGCTGTTTCACAAAGAAGCCCGAAAGTCCCCTTTTTTGTTGTTGCTGGGATGGTGGTTATGGGTCTCATTTAGGGGCATGGAAATTCTTGAATGCATTTGTCATCTTCCCTGAGATTACCTAATCCAAAATGGCAACGGGGCTGACGTGTTTTCTGTGGCATGAAGCAGAGTGGAGAATTGCAGGAGTTGGCTCAGGACATTATAGATTTGCTGAGGCTGCTTCAGAGACTCCTATGCATGTGGAGCAGGAGAGGGGCAAACTTGGGAGCAACCCAAATTTGGTATCTTCCCCTGAGACATGGATAGCTTCCTGTGTGAGTATAGCTTTATTATTATTTATTTATTTTCCCCAATAGAAGCACCTTTTGAAGATTCTGGATAAGGATATTGAATAAAGTGAAGATGCCCAAAAGACCCAAAGTCATTCATACATGAACCAAAATGGACCATTATAGTCATCACTGAACAGTGTTGGAAACTTATATTGAAGTAGGATTACGTATTTTTGAAGGCCGAATTGTATTTTTTTTTTCATTTTTCCCCCTCTCCTTAATGTCTGCTAGAGACTGCTAGATTTACAGTTTTCATCCACAAAATGTATTCTCCACATTTTTCCTGCTTAAATTATGAGCCTGCTGTTATTCTGATAAGCCTGTTTATGGTGTGACCTACTTAACCAGGTCTCTGGTGGCTCCAAGCTCACAGTACAGCAAAGACTAAAGGCCACAAACAAGAAAAGATATCATATGAAAAAAAAAATGTTTTCAAGCTTTTGTCCTCTACATGCTGCAAGGTGTCAAGCACTGAACCAGGGCTGCCACCATTGTTCAGCCAACTGCTCTTTTCAGATGTAAATGTCTACAAAAGCCATGTCAGCAAAAGGAATTCTTTGCTTAAACTGTGGCTCCAGAGCTTATGTCCTACAATAAAACCTGAGGCCTGTTAGTCTATACTTAGAACTTGTTACTGAGTTTTAAAGCGCCTTTTGGGCACAGTTTTAACCTAATCTGGCTGTGTCACTAGCAAGGTTATGAATCTGCAGGGTTATGTTATCTTGGATCTGGGAACATATGTCCAAGAGCTGTTTTATAGTTTCCACCAATGCAATTGTTTTTTAAGTAACATATTTCTGCAAAAGGCACTAGAATGATATAGGACCCGCTACATCCACACAGGAAACGGATCAAGGTTTTCCAAAAGGTCTGTTGATTTTTGAGCTTTCATGCTCTGAAGATATATTTCCTTTGAAGTGTCTCAAATAGGGTAGTATCCAATTATATTTGTAATCCCAATCTAATTCAATCAGGGCCTCCAATTATAGCCGATCTGTCCCTTAATCTAGTTACAGTCTGTGGAGTAGACTGCACCTTAGCTAACATACCTAAATTAAATTCAAGCTGTTGAAGAACACTTGTAATCAGGGATAACCAGGTTATAGCCGCAAGGAGCTGGAAAGCAGGAGATGCTGAAAAGTGGCTTGTGAGGGGCCAGTTTCACTTGGTTTTCAAACATAGGCTCTCCTTATAGCTAGCTCTGACAAGCTGCTAAGCTGAAGGGCCCTAGTAAGTATTATTGGACTGAGCCGGATGCGATGATTATTTTAGCCTTATCCTGTTGTTTTCTCCCCTGGGCTGCTCCATGCCCGGAGAGCATACGAGGCAGGAACAGCGGATAGATGTGCAGGGACATGGGGAAGTGCACGGCCAGGATGGGGCATCCGTGCTGCTGGCATAAATACCCGGCAGCGATGAGGTGCAAGAGCAGAGCGCTGGGGACGGGACGTGCGGGGAGCGACAGCGATGCTGGCTCCTCTGGCCCGTCGTGCTGCAAAGTGCAGCGTCAAACAGGTCGCTGATCGCAGCTGCTCCACACTCAGAGAAACTTTTCATTCTAGACAGTTATCCGGTGTTTCGGAAAGCAAGTCGGACAGCAGTCTGATCAGACAGCGTGAACAGGGTTGCAATTGAACAGCTGAGATTGATAGGGGAAAATATTTCACGTTTTTGAAATTATTATTATTTATCCCCAAACTGGGAGGCTGGAGTGACCTTGGTTGGCAAAACAGCAAGAATGTCCATCAGGTTTAATCAAACTCAAGGACAGAGATTGAATTTAATTAGTTCTGTCCCAACTTTGCTGGTTTCCAGTGTATTCATTCACCTGTTCCAGGTGTCTTTTTTTCCAGTTTTACTGGTTGCACCTAAGCTCCCTTGATGAAGACCAAAGCCTGTTTGATCCGTGTTGGGAGACAACTGTAGCTGGACTGACACCAAAAGATATTCCCTTTGTTTGAGGAGAAAACTAAGTAGCAATAATGTCCTTTGCTAAAAGCAGCATTTGGCAGAAGAAACACCTTGCAGAAAATGCCATTTACCCCAGTTCAAACTGAATCATCTGCTCTGACTAAAGACATGTTTATAGAAGTATATGAATTCTCTTAATTATCATAGTATAACTGCATGGCTATACAGCAGCTAAATGGGGATTTATCTCATTATAACCACAAATTAATGTTTCTGTGTAAATAGACTCCCATGTAAAATTTTGATTTGTTCTATATAATAAGTAGAGATACTGAATATTATCAAATACATGATCCTAACCCCAGTGGGTTCTCAGTTTACTAGTGTGGTACCTCAACATCTGCATGAAAAGCCAGACATGCAAAATCCCTTTAAATATTTATTTATGTGCGTGGTATTGGAAATATCACCAAAATTGGAGCTATGCGTTTAAATCAAAAAGTGCCAGTTTCTGGGTTCAGAGCTCTGGGTTCAAAATTCTTGTGCACAGACCCTGGGACCCAGAGCCACTTTTCTTTGCAGCTCTCAGGAGCACAGACCTGGGAAGAGGCTCTTGAAAGCGAGCTCAGTCCTTTGCTATGACAGGCAACACGTTTCATTTGCTGCTCATGAAGCGCAAGGAGCTGCACTTTAGGATAACGCAGAGGCAGGATGTATTGAGGAATTGACTATGAAGCAATACTCCATGCAATTCAATCACAGTTATCTAGGATGATAAGGATATGGGAGGAGGTTGTCCTAATTTGTTACCTTCTAAATTGTATCTAGCATTGTGTCATTTTGCTAAGTATTTCAGAACTGCATCCAGCTATGGCCTGATGTCCACTGCAGAATTAGACCTTCTAATGAAAACCAACCGTCCAAGATCCGTGATATGAGGACCCTGCTGTAGGGGACCAGGCAAGTCACTGAAGGGCAGGAGGCAGCTCCGAGGCACTGGTGGCAACACCTGCCACTCACAGCCCTTAGTCCTGAGCTCTTCTGCTGGGCCTATATCCCCACCGGGGAAGGGGCAATAACTAGACACCTCCAAAGGCTCCAAAGCAGTTTAGTGCTTACAAAAAAAAAAAACATACCTTGTCTGGAAGCACCAGATCTCACAAGATTTCCCTTCCTATCTTCCACATACCACTGGGTCATGAAATTCAAGGATGAATTCAAGGATGGGAACTTGTCCCATGGTGACAAGTTACCACTTACTTCTGATCTTACTGTTATTCAGAAGCAAGCGTTTGAAAATGGATAAATATCACCCGAGGGATGCTATTCACTTAACACGCATGTAATCCATTCCTTAAAAACGTTCATTTTGGATTTGTGGAAAAGCTGGATCACCCTCCGCGTTACACGAGATACTACACGAGACAACTCTTCATGCGGTGAGCAATGGAGCTGCTCGTGTTTGCTCTTGCCTAGATGAAGTGCTTGGGCATTTTAACAAACAGCCACCGATTTGTTTGTTTACCTGCCTAGCCCACATGCCTCTCATTCCTCCTGCCTATGGAGCCAGGGGGAGGGTGTATTTTTTTTTTCTCCCTCCCCCCCAAAAAAGTTACAATTCCTGTGTTACTCGGTACCTTGCTTGGGAGATCTAAGGTTTCAAATTAAGTTGTTTCCTGCATCTTTGATCAGACGCATCTTTGGTAAAATGCATCTTTGATGTAACAGTGTGGAACCCATGGGACTGAACAGTCCATTAGTTGCGTTAGCAGTATCGTTATGAAGGTGGTTCCCCAGCATTTACAAAATGTCTTAGAATCGGCAGCGCTGTCAAGTTGAGCACCAGAAAATGGGTTTACAAGGTGAAGAGGGAGGCCAGCAAAGCACTTAAACTCATTTCTGCTCCTTAAACCCTCACTTTTGTCCCTCGCCTTCCCATGCTGCAAGGGAGGAGAGCTGATCATGCTACCTCAAACCTTCCCCCTCCATCCAGCAGCCTCCAAATATCATTCTTGCAACATAACTGCAAAATTATGTGACTTCTTCCCAGTGACTAGAGCTAGACCAGATACCAGGAATGGAGCAATAGGCTGGTGTTGCAGATTCCCAGCTCCTAAGGCAACAGGACTTGCCCTGATCAGAAAGCTTGCAAGATAAATAGCTTTTCACACAGAACAACTAATTATTAATAGCAGGTCTGTGATGGTGTAGCATGGACACTGCATTTGTTCAGTGATGTGAAGAAAATATGATGTTCTACTAACACCTCGTAGAAGTTCTTATTACTGTTTTACTTATTGTTTAATGTCTTGAATATTTAAGACTGAGTCCAATGGAATGAGGTGTCCAAGTCCCCTTAATGCCAACTCTTTTGAAAATCCTACCCTAAAGATTTCAGCCTTGTGACTGGGAAATGAGAAGCAATTCCAGGAGAGCTTCTAAATTTGTTTAAACTAAAGCTTAGTTGTGCAAAATGGTGCCTCATTGATTATGTTGCTCTGTAAATATAAATATTATATATATGTATTTGTTATAAAACATAGGGCCATCCCTCTAGTGAGGGTAGTTGTATTAGTATTAACCATTCCTGTGAATAAACTGATTAAATTGTATATGGTGCCTATATAACTGCCGTTGTGCTACTACAAGTACAAATAGGTCAATAAGCAATTTGTTCCCAGAGCAGTGAGCTAAAAGAGCCTGTTTCTAAAGACTTATGTTGCATCATTATCCCACCCCTTGGACTTTGCCTGCTCAGTCCCTAACGCATTGGGGCAGCCAGTGCCAATGGATGTATGTGGCTCTGGGGTGACAGTGGCTGGGGGGAGCTGTCACCCACCCAGCCATAGACCTGCCCTGCCTGGGGAGCTGCTGTGTTGTACATAGAGAGGGCTTGAACCCTACTGCTTTCCTTCAGTGAGGACGTTGATTGGGACCCTTCTTCCCTACCCAGGTGCCAAGGGTCACGCAGTCTGCAGGAACCTTCACAAGGTCTTCAGAACTGCTGCCTGGTTTTGGTCATTCAGCTGAAATTGCCAGCAGGTTCAGAAGCCATTTGAAGGATGGATGGATGAATGGATGGAAGGTAGGAAGGAAGGAATGAAGGAAGAAAATGAATGAACCTTATTTTTATTCCTATAGAGGAAAAATAATATCCCTTAATTGCCACAGTTATAATGGAATAAAAACTGTTTACAGAGACTGTTTCCTGACTTTGGATTCAGTTAGTCTGAAGGAGTCCTCTGTACTTTACCATATGCAATTTAACTTACTTAATAACCACTTCCAAATTTGAATGTCTTGGGTCCTGCCTTTAATCTTGATTAGCTGCCCCAACAATGAACATAAATTACTTTGATTTACGTTACCTACAGAGCTGTGGTCAACTTCAGCAAACTTGAGGTTTCCTAACCATGTCCAAACTAGGTAATGCTCAAGGAGCCCGAGTTTATAGTGGGGCAGTTAACTTGTAATAAGCTGTATTCTTATCTTGCAATAAGATTATAGAAGAATGTTTTTTTTATTATTATTCTCAGAAGAGAATATGCCTATAAAGGTGTAGGTAACAGGGCAACTGAGAAAAAAGGACTTCTCTGTTTGTCTTTCAAATTTGAATTTGGAGGTAAGAAAAGGATTTTTATTTTTCATTTAATTTGCAATAAACTGAGCTGATAAGGACAGAACAGCATGGGTAGAGAAAAGTGTTCCTTGCATGGGTGGAATTGAGTGTCTGTTGTGGGACGGGGGGGCATATATGTATACTTAGATACACAGATTCTTATCAGATTTGTCTTAGTCCTAATCATCCTGAAGACAGGAATTTCCCTGGCTGGGCAGAGCGGTGGTTCCTGCTTCTGGCAACAGCTTCTCGTGGCACCGAGTCGCACGTGCCCGTAACGTGGGGCATCAGGAAAAGCTGGTGCTTTTATCAGCACCGAGGTGGGTCGGGCCGGGGCTGGAACGCTGCCTATCAAAAGCGATGCCTGGGCTCTGTTGGTGGTAGGATATTGTTCCTCTGGACTTCTCTTAAAAAAATAAATAAATGTCAAGCCAGGAAAGGAAGCCTGCTATTTTTCAAATCCAGAAGCTGTAATCATGCTAATCCATATGATCGCAGCGAAGCCGAGGAACATGCCTTTCGCGTATGATGTAACCGTTCAGAACAGCCTGTTTGTCATCACTGCTGCCTGGGAACTCCTGCCCGGAGAGGTACAGGCAGAGCAGCTTTCCTGGTGGCATTTCTCCTTCCTACAATTTCCAGCCAGTGGTGCTTGCCCTGCCTGTGTTAGCCTCCCACCAGGGTCCCTTGCGCTGGGTTTTCATGGTTTTTGCTTCCTTTTTTTTTGTTTTGTTTTCTTTTTAAATTAACACTTTCTTACTCTATTTCCATTCTCTCAGTGAGACAGAGCTACACTGACTGAAAAGCCAAGCCTGGGAAATCAATACCAAAATTTCCATTGATTTCATATAATATATTCTTTTACATTCAGTACAAATGCTCCACATGAGTTAGCTATTTTAAATATAGATCTACTGTACAGGGATGCCTATCTCTCAGCTTGATGCGTAAAACAGTGTTTAATAAATTCACTGGTGGGGGGGTGGTAGCAGTAGGTGTAATAAATGAAAATCTGTTGGTTATACTGAGCATATCAAGTGTAAAGGGAGAAAATTAATCAATATAAATATCTATTTGTGGATCAATCGGTATCAATCTTGCCTAACAGTCTGTTTCCTCGGGACACACTTTGGAAACAAAGAGCATACCAAGCTGCCAGTTAAGCAAACAAATGCATAGAAGCTCCTTAGGCAACATGAGGGTGGAGTAATCACCACATAAAAATGGTCAGAGTGATTTTAAATACCTGATAATTTCTTTTATTCTGTACTGTAAATACAGAGTTTCTCTGCACACAAGTGCATCATGAGCAGGGGGTGCAAAGCAGTTGCGTGCAGAGGAAACAGCAAGGAAAGTACCCTGAAAAACAAAATGTGTCCCCTGACCTCCATGTTCAATAATTGTCCAAAGAGGAGAGTTGGTACCTTCTGCTCGGCAAGATTTCTCTGAAGTTTGTATTATCCTTAGCTAAATAAAGCCCCTTAAGAGACACTATAAAAACAAAACAAAACCCCAAGAGGATATATAACTAATTAGATCATGATGCACTGTTTACATTGGTCTCCAATGTTAAGATCTTTTCATGGCTGTCCCATACAAACGACAGCTCCCCCTTCCTGAAGAGTCACAAAAAGTCAGTCCTAAGCAGCATCACGAACACTGCGTGTTTGCAGGCACAAACCTCAGAATATAGCAAATTCTGCACAGAACCCAGGTGCTTCGCAAATTAAAAATGCTAATGAGGTAACTGTTAAAGGAGATTGTAGTGTTGTGCAATGGCCTGTGGCAACTGCTACGACCTCGTCATAAACGACCTCGTCATAAACCCTGCAGGACTCCCTCTACCCTCCTGCCAGCTGTTAAGATTCGGTTTTGTCACCACACCGCGGATCTGAACCCCGCACAGACACTGCTGGATGATCCTCCAGACAACCTTGCACCTTGGGGAACTATCGCCCACGTTTTGCCAGTGGGAAACTGAGGCACGGGCCACGGGAAATCGCTGCTGGTGAACCCGATGGTGCCCCGAGCCCTGGAATTGAGCCTAGGTTTCCTGAATCCGTAAAATCCGTAACCAACAAATCGATCCTCCTCTCCATTTTCTCCATCAATCCGGTTGATTTGCGATGGACAGACCCGGCCGGGGCGAACAAAGAGGCACAAGATGTTGCGACCCGCATCTGCGCGGAGCCCCGCGGGCCGCCCGCGCCAGCGCCGCGCGGA
>NW_010585329.1:25196-45148 GCF_000705375.1 Tinamus guttatus
GCCGCGGAGCCGGGGGGGCGGCTCCGCTCCGTGCTGTCTTGGGCATCCCCCGCCACGGGCCGTGAATTTTTGCCTCTTTCTTCCTTTTCTATTCTCTCTTTTCTCTCTTTTTATTTATTTTTTTTCTCTCTTTTCTCGGCGTTCGCCCGTGCCGCGGGCGCTGCTGCCCGCGGGCCGGGGCCGCGGGGGCTGCGCCGCTCTGAGCGGGGTGGTCCCGCATTGCAGGCACTTCGGGCCGCGGGTTTCTTTCTTTCTTATCATTTATTTTTATTTTATTTTAAGGCCCTTTGAAACGCTTTGGGAGGATTCATGGGGAGTGGGTGGAGGGGCTTCTCTGCAGCCAGTGCCGTGCCCACTGTGTGAATCAGGTACCTGGTGTCTCCGAGCAGCCCCTTTCCAGTCCGTGTGAGCACATAGCTTCTGCGAGCACTTTTAGTTCACATCTCTTCACATATATTATTTTGCTCTTTTTTCCCCTCTTTTCCTATCGTTTTTCCTACCTAATGCTCCTCTTTGCTAAGTGGATAATCACCTGGGTAGAGCAGTCGATGGATAATCCAAAAGTTAAAGCCTTGACAGAAAACCACAGTTTAACGTGCTTTCAGGTGAGGTGTGACACGTTTATGGCTTATCCTTGGGTAGGAAAATGTTGCTGATAAATTCAGTGTAGAAAACCTTAGATAAGGCCTTGGGAATCTTTCTCGATAAGGGTTTGGTCAAATGTATTTAGCTTGCTCGAGCAAGCTATTTTTGCTTAGTGATAGTTACAGAAAGTATATCTAAAATGGTGTGTTGTAGTGGAGGAAGAGAGGAGACATTCTACAGTTTAAAGTTCTTGAAATGTCCTCTGTGTGTGTTTCTTTTTTCCTTTTTTTTTCTTTCTTGTTTTTTTCTTTTCCATATGGGATTAGCAAGAAGAAAAATGTCTTGAGAGGATTGGGGAGCTTGTGGCAGAGGTTTTAGCATTTAGGGACAGGATATTTATTTAACTTTCATAAATTAATTTTAGCTTATTTGCTTATTTGACATAAGCATAAACTTGCTTATGCTAAAGTACTTTTCAAGTTGATAAAAACCTAGTTGGGGTGGGCAGCAGGGGGAAGTAACCTCACCAAAGGTATTTTTTTTCTAAAGAAATAAAATAAAGTTGAGCTCTAAGTAATTCTTCCTAATTGAAGTGAAATAAAATTTTCACAGTTGAAAAAAATCAGGTCATTAATTGCCTGGGTGAGTGGTACAGTAGCAACACCCTTTCTGAAACCAAATCACGCCAGATAAAGACTAATTTTCCTCCTTGCCTCATGATTCCCTCCAAAAATTAATTCAAGCTCTGTGGACTTTATCAGCCCTCCTTGTCGATGGCCGCCTTGTCCTACACAATAGTGGATTTTTTCCATCCATTTGCTGGTGATTCAGTCTACCCCCCCTGCTGGGTTTACTGCATTCTTCTAACTTATTGGATAACTAGATGCTGAGAGATAACATTCCTGAAACTCGGGGGTGGGGAGATTAAAAAAAAAAAAAAAATCAGTAGAAGGTCTATCCCTGGGAAGCTTTGGAGCGGGTTAACCCAAGTGCACCGGCAATTGTTGGAGACCCTCGTGCTCCTCGGCAAATACTCTTACAGTATTTGGACAGAGGCAGCCGCAGAGGGAGGCACACACAGGCACTTCTCTTTGCAGAGAAGCAAGCCCACGTTTTAAGACCGTTAAATACATGTCACTGATAAGCGCTGCCCTCCCCCACGCTGAGCAGTTGTTGTTTTTGGTAAATGAGGTGCTCTGATTGGAGTCACTGGGTGCCCCTTCAAGACTTGGGAGAGGATGTAGCTAGAAGCAAAGATGAAGAGCTTCAAAGAAGATTTTTTCCCCCTCCTTATTTATTTAAGAATCAGTAAATTATTCCTTTGTTATTCCAACCACAGCACAGTATTTTAGCATCCTGCTCTTACCATCCGCATCTCAACCCTTATGATGGTCGGGGAGAAGCTCTCACTCCTTTTCCACTAAGGTGGAAGGAAAAGGAAGCCCAACTCCATCCTACCTGTCCTGCAGCATGCAGCAGGGCAGCACAAGCTGGAAATTGGATTTATTAAGAGTCCTGAGCTGATGCTTTGCTGTCAAGCAGGGGAGCCGGAAACCAAAGTGTGTGACAGTGGCAGCGCTGCCTGTGGCAGGGCTCGTCTGCCTGCCCGTTCCTGATGTGCCCATGCTTGGTTTGCTGCAGTTTCTCTCTAATGTGCCAACTGATGCCTAGGGGTAGAAAAAAATACATATTTCTCTTGCATTTTGGAAACCAGGAGCAGGCACTGTGGTGGCATGTGCAAAAGGGAACTTCAGATGGTATAAAACCAAAGAAGGTTCTATGAGCACAAAGAGAGCCTTTTCACTCTAAGGCAGTAAGTATGAGGATGCATCTATGCGTAGTTATTGGGGTATCTCCTTGTGGTTGGCAGCAGTCTTTTCGTGCAGGCGTTTCAGTTCACCTTGAAGCCAAGAGATCCAAGCTGTGGTGTGAAACGTGGGCGCTCACAGCAGAGCAGCTTTGTGCTTTCTGCACTCAAACCTGAGGTTATTTTGCAGTGTGAGGAGACTGTACAGAGGGACTTGGGAGACTGGATGGCTAAAGTACCAAATACTGTAGAATTCGGTAGGGAAAAGGCTGTGTTGTCCTCGCCTGCAGTTCTGTCATGCTCCTGTTGGATGGGAACAGTTATCATGAAAGCGCTTCCGAAAAACCCTCACGTTTCTGTGGCATGGTTAGGAGAGCTGCTTCGTTTCCAACATGCAGGATCTTTGGCTGTGTCTGCTCAGACACCCCCAGCTTCAAAGATGGCAATTTAGAAACAGCTCTTCTCCACCCCAGGTGACCCTATTTATTAATAAACTTTTAGTCAATGTTCTTATACTTAAGAAACTGGCAGAGATGATTTCCTTGTGCGTTTTCCCATAAAATTACATCAGCTGCAGGTAGTATCAGTTTAATAATTTTTAGGCTGGCAAATGTATGGAAAATCTCTATCCTCATTTGTTTCATTTATGAAAGTTATTTAGGTTAAATGAAAAGAGACAAAGTTACTCTCCCAGTGGGGCTGATTAGATATGACAGGTTCAACCATTATTTTTCCATAGTTGTGTTGAAACATCATTCTCTTGCTCTTTGGGATTTTGGTTTTTAACCCTTATTAACAGAACTGTGTCTTGGGGATCTGGATTTATTGCTTTGCAGGCTTTAGCGCAACAGGTCTGTGGTACTTAGGATTTTTTTCTTAATTATTCTCCCTTTTTTGAGGGGTAAAGAGACTTATGTGCACTTTCTGTCACTCAACATAAGAGAAGCTTGATATTGTGGCTGTTTGTATGTAATTCCCTTGTTACCCTTGCAAATGTCAGGGTTCACAATATCCTCCCCCACAGAGCTGTTCACGTTGGCCCACACGAGCGAGCGAACGTGCCCGGGTTGCAGCCTGGACATGCTGGCTCCCCACCCTGCCATGTACAGGATATACACGGGTATCAGATGTGTGGTTGTTCCACCTTTGAAACGAAAGCCGCAGAAGCTGTCGTGTTTGCACCACCTTTTGCTCTGTTTTTGAAGACTGTCTTGGGTTAGTAATGTGAAATCGGAGCTGAAGCCCAAGGTGCATTAGTGGGGACGCAAGACGTGAACCTAAGGGGTCTCGCACCGCGTGCTTGCGAGTCGTCGGGGTCTGCTGCGTGCGGCCACCGGTGAGTTAGGAGATGCTTCCCCAGTGTGGGCCATCTCCCGTGGTTGTACAACCTCGGGTTTTACCTCTCAAATGCTCCTGCCCTGCACACCTGAGCAATGGGGGCTGGTGGGTTTCTGTCTGGGGAAGGCTGGACTGGGCAGAAACATCCTGTTTGCATTCAGTTTCTTGTAACCTCTGTTCCAGTACTAATATTTCTCTGAATTTTATTTTGCTGTTGGCACGCGATGGTGTGTGTGATCTGTGGGCAATGGGGAGGCAGGAGCGGGCTGGCAAACTTTCCTATTCCTTCCGTTTAAAGGGCAGACTAGTCACAAGCACAGCTAAACGCGGTACCTGCTCTAGGGTGGTTTGGGGTTAGTTCAGTACCTGTGAATGCAGCAAGCAGGACGTATTCGTAGGCTCTTCTAATCCTCAGACTCGCAGATTCAAACCTTTATGGGGATTTTATAAATTAGTCACTTTGCTATTGTGACTTTTTGAAGATTATATTTTTGCATAGATTTGCTTTGAGTATTTTCAAAGCTAGCATTGGACTTTTGCTTTCTTCGGTAGTAATTACCTCCCCAAGGGAGGAAGGGCTGCTGCTTCATGTTGACATTGAATTAAAACTACTTTAAAATTCTTGGGTTAGAAGTCTTGTATGAATTACTGAGACCCTAGTAAGTAAAATACGCATTACTAAATTAATTAAAAATGCAAATTAAGCTTGTGGTTTTTTGCTTTATATATTAGACACCTTCTCTGTTTTGCTTTGGGTGATGGTCCTTTTCAGCCATTTTCAGGGACTGACAGACTTAACGGCACTGACCCTTTTTTTACCTGTGTAAAGGGGCTTGCAGTGACCTTCTCTTTCTGTCAGGCCTTGTGTGATTCCTTTCGCACTGTTTCTTATGGAAAAGAGGATGGGGATGCAACTGAACTGGTAGAAAACCAAAGGATTCTAGGTCTACATGTGAACTTGATTCCAGTCTCTTGTACCTACAGCTTGATATTTTGGTGAAGTCAGTGATCTTAAAAATGAGAAAAAAAAATAGCAATCATTGAGTAATTAATGTGACTTCCTTTTTTGTCTTTAAGGGAGTCCACAAGGCGTCCCAGGTGACGGAGATGGTGAAATGAGTTCCAAAAGGTGCCGAACGGAAGAAACCAAAATCTGTGAGAAATGCTGTGCAGAATTCTTTGATCTCTCTGAATTTCTTGAACATAAGAAAAATTGCACTAAAAATCCACCTGTCCTAATCATGAATGACAGTGAGGGAACAGTACCCCCTGAAAGCTTCTCTGAAGCCTCTCTAGGGAGCTTCTCAAGTGATCGACTGGATAGCAGGGCCCGCAAGGATGCTCAGGCAAAGGGCTGCACTGGCTCTATGGAAAAGAGAGAAGGAAAAATTGATGTGGAATCAGTGGGAGGAATGTATCTTAAAATAGAGCCCCCTGTTACACCTGCTGCTCCCGGGCTGAGCTATCTACCAAAATCCAAAGTACCCAACACTAATGTGACTTTGCAGACGATACGTGGCACTAAAGTGGCTGTGAACCAACGTACCTCCGATGCCATCTCCTCCTCAGCGGCCGGTTTCAACGCTATTCCCATGATCCTGGAGCAGCTCGTGTGCTTGCAGCAGCAGCAGCTCCAGCAGATCCAGCTGACGGAGCAGATCCGCATTCAGATCGCCATGATGGCTCCCCACGCCCTGCACCCATCCATAGCGGCCGCCGCTGACCCGCTCAAAGCGCTGGGTGCTCACATGTCCCAGCAGCTCTCCGCTGCCGTTGCCTTGATCGGACAGAAAGCCGGGAGCCAGAGCCTATCCCTGGAATCCTTGAAGCAAGGAAAACTACCTCATTCGAACACTGGCGTTGCGGCTGCCGGCTCGCTGGCTGCTGGCCTCTCCTCCTCCTTCCCCTTGAAGCCGGAGGCAAGTAGAAGCCTCCCGAGTTCCATTTCTCGGTTCCCGAATCCTTTGCTACCTCAGGCCTCCAACTCGGTCATCTTCCAAAACCCGCTTTCGGCCGTTTCTTCAGTAATAGATCCCTCAAAGAAGGGGAAAGGAAAACCCCCCAACATTAGTGTGTCTGAAAGCAAACCGAGTGCTGCTGAAGAGCCTTTCTTCAAACACAAGTGTAAATTCTGCGGCAAAGTCTTTGGCAACGACAGCGCCCTGCAGATTCACCTCCGCTCCCACACCGGTGAAAGGCCCTACAAGTGTAACATTTGTGGTAACCGCTTCACGACCAAAGGAAACCTTAAAGTGCATTTTCAGCGTCACAAAGACAAGTACCCCCACATAAAGATGAATCCTTATCCAGTTCCTGAGCACCTGGACAATGTTCCCACCAGCAGTGGAATCCCCTATGGGATGTCTGTACCGCTGGATGAGTCTAACCTAATTGTGGATAGCAAACCTCTCCTCACAACCCTGCCTACCTCTGTGGCCGTCAGCACACCTCAGAATGTCTCCAATCTATCAGGCATCAAGGAGTCCATCACTGGTACGTTCTCAAGTGACCTGCCATCAAGGCCTTCTCCAGAAAGCGAAGGTGGATCCTCTTCATCAGGGGCAGTCGGTCATGAATCGGGCACAGAGCAGAGCTTGAGTTCGCCTCAAGCGACCTGCGGCGTGAGCATCTTCCATGTAAGCGGGTCCAATGAGCAAGGCTCGGAGACATCGAAACTTCAGCAACTGGTTGAAAACATTGATAAATCCACTGCTGACCCCAATGAGTGCCTGATCTGTCACAGGGTGCTGAGCTGCCAGAGTTCCCTCAAGATGCATTATCGCACTCACACCGGGGAAAGGCCCTTCAAGTGTAAAATCTGTGGCCGTGCCTTCTCCACTAAAGGGAACCTTAAAACCCATTATGGTGTCCATCGAGCTAATACCCCTTTGAAGATGCAGCATTCATGTCCTATTTGCCAGAAGAAGTTTACAAATGCCGTTGTGTTGCAGCAGCATATCCGTATGCATATGGGGGGACAAATACCCAACACACCAATGCCAGAAAATGCCTGCGACAGCACTGATGTGGATCCTACTGTGACTGAGAAGAATGGAGACGTCAATCGTCCAGATGAAAATGTGGAGAGCATAGAGATGGAAGAGGATTTGGACTGTCAGGATGGCCCAAGGAATTCTTCAAAGCCACCTACTCCGTATGATGCACAGTCTGATTCCCCAGCTGCAGCAGCTGGTTTCTCTGGGATCACCGCACTGGAGAATCAAATGAAAATTGTAAACTCCACCTTGAACTTGCAGCGGCAAAGCAGCTTGAAGTCTAGTGACAACGGCTCTGCGGAAAGCGACGGCATGACGAATGATTCTTCCTCGGTGGTGGGAGATCCAGATTACCAGAATGGCAGGAGTCCTGCGGCCTCTGAGTCTGCATCGCTCCAAGCTCTGTCCCCAGCCACCAGCCAGGCTGAGAGCGTGAGGTCCAAGTCACCAAGCTTCAACAATCAAGAAGATGCAGGTGTGGGAAATAAAGCGGAGGGTCCTGAGACCATGTCTACAGAAATGGAAGGTGTCGGTGCTTTGGATTTAACATACGGCAATATTGGTCGAAAGGTCATTAAAGAGGAGCCTGGGTTACACTTTGCCAATGGAGAATATGGTGAGTTATTTGAAATGCTGTCAGTAGTGTGTTGGGTGGTGTCGCTAGCGGGGAAACCCTTTCCAAAAAGATCCAACAGGTGTCCAAACCATCTCGGTTTGCTCCTCCTCTTCCTTCCCTGTGGGAGAAGGGACTGTGCTGTGGGAAGCTGGTGGGGTGTTTTTCACTTTTCTGACTGTAAAATCAGGCACAAAATTAAATGAAATTTAAAGATTAAATGATGTCTTTCTCTGCAAGAGGGCATAGAGATCCTTAAAATAAGCAGAGTCTGTGTACCTATCTCTCAGATTCACCAAGTAACTCTCTACAGCTCCCTAAAGCAAGCTGCTCTAGGTTTGCATTTAATGCAAAACTGTTTAACCTGAGAACATGGAATTGAAGCTCGGGAATGCTTTGTGGGAGTTTTGAGCTTTTTAGACCAATATCAGCCTCAGTGCTAAATTTGATCAAAAATGAGTAGTCTTAATGTCTAATTTCACAAATAACATCAGGGATGGGCTGATTACTTTCTCAACCTGCTTGCAAGCTTCTGGCAGTCCTGCTACATGGGACTAAGCGAGGGCTTTGCGAGGATGTTGTTAGGCTCGTGCAGCTACAAAGGCAGCGCTGGCTATCTTGGGTCAGATTAAAGGTTGGAAGCAGAAGAAGGTGGGATAGACGTCATCCTCACTGTCTTTCCAGGTCGAAATAGCATTCCAGCTGCTTTCGTTAGAGCCCCACCAGCCCTCATAAAAATGGAAATGCCCAGCGAGCGTCCCATCAGCAGCAGCCATTTCATCGGGCCGCCGGCGCTCTCGCCGGGGGTTGCCCCGCTCCTCGTGCCGCGACCCAAGTTCTGCCGCCCGGCCAAGCAGCACATCTGCACCACGTGTGGGAAGAACTTCTCCTCCGCCAGCGCCCTGCAGATCCACGAGCGGACCCACACCGGTGAAAAGCCCTTTGCCTGCACCATCTGTGGAAGGGCCTTTACAACGAAAGGAAACCTGAAGGTAAACTGCTGCTGTTGTAGGGATTTAGGCTGTGATTTCCTTTGTCAAGGAAAGCCGTGCTAGAGAGGGAGACTTGCCTGTCTGGTCTTTGGGGACAACTTGGACTTCAAGTTCCTGAGTGGGTATCTTTGACTTCTGTTTCTTTCCTGAATTTCTTCATGCAACTTCCTGGCTAAATGGTTTTATTGAGATCACAACTGTGTCCCCTGCAGAAGTCTTACCCTAACTGGATTTTTTTTTTGACTCATTCCTGATAGTAGGGGGTAGTTTAGACCTTATCAAGGTGATTGCTTCGCTTTCATTTGAATTTGGTGGTGTTATTGGTGTTATTTTTAGCATATTAAATGCTAGAAAATGGTGTTTAAAAGAATATGTGCACTATACTTCATTGCTTCAAACAGGCCGTGGGGAGAGGAGGGATAAAACTGAAAGAAGGTATTCCTGAGATGGTGCAGGAGATGGTATATGGGCCTAGGCATTTGCTAGAGAAATGCTGCAAGTCTAGCTGTATTGTCAGGTTAATCCACTTGCTCTATAAGAGACTCAAAGGTTCCTCACAGTGACTTCTCACTTCCCACGAGCTCTTCAGGCTCTCTGGTCTCTGCGTAAATGCTGATGGAGAGTTAAAAATGCTTAGCTCCTGTGAGCAATCATTTGCTGGAAGCACTGGCAGTGACTGTGGTGTGGAAGACCTTAGCTTAGGTGTAACGTCTCCTCCAAATTCTTGTTCTTTGACATTTTCCACTTGCTAGCATTTGTCAGTGTGATCTGTTCATGAGAAATAATGTGGTTTTGGTGGAGGAGGAAACCCAGCCAATTTCGCTTACTCTTTAAATGTAAGAAACCTTATCCTACAAGCGCTCTGGCAGTGACATCTAAAAAGCCATGGTTACGTACAGCTGCAGAATGACTGTATCCTACAAATTCAAGGAACAAAACAATGTGAGGCAAGAACTAGCTAGCTCAATTATTAACCTGGATGCAAATTGGGCACACATGCCTTCTCTTGAGCAACTTGGCTTTATGCAAGGTGGAGCGTGGGTGTACCATAAAAATTGAAGTATTAATGATTCTCTTTACTTTCCTCCCTCCCTGAAAGGTCCATGTAGGAACTCACATGTGGAATAACTCTGCCAGGCGAGGAAGAAGGCTCTCAATTGATAACCCCATGGCTCTGCTGGGCAATGATCCCAAGAAGGTATCTGAAATGTTTCCAAAGGATATAATGCCTCCTTCAGTGAGCATTGACCCCACAGTATGGAATCAGTACGCAGCGGTACTCAGCAATGGCATAGCAATGAAGACTAATGAGATCTCGGTGATCCAGAGTGGTGGTTTACCGACCCTGCCGGTCACCATTGCGGGTGGTTCGACAATAAATACTGCTACGGTCTCCAAGATAGACGGGACCCAGTCTGGGACTGGTTCTGATATGGAGAAAGCCAGTGGTGCTGCTGCAGACAATGTGCCAAAACACCAGTTCCCTCACTTCATGGAGGAGAACAAAATTGCTGTTAGTTAAAAACTAGTGAAGTTGACATACAGAACAAATATATATATACACAAACATATATTTTTAAGAGATTCCACTTCAGCCTCCTATTTTCCTATTGACGTGCAAATGATTTTATGGTTGTCTTTGTAAGAGTTGCCCAGAGTACAATCATGATATTGCTTTGCAAATAGTAAATAATAAAGAATAGGAGTTCCTTCTATTTGGAAAGATGCGGGTCTTGCAAAGTAGTTATTACGTGTGACTTTAATGTTGTACAGCCTTACTGAAGTTTCTACAACTTGAAATTCCAAAGTTTAGAATATTTACCTCTTTGAGTAAAATACTTGGGGGTTTGACCGAGTGGACACAACCTACTGTTAATGGAAAAGCTTATATTTACTGATGGCGAATGAAAATTATTAATGCGGGTAAATATCCTAGAATGTCTGCCACCCTTTTAGAAGTAGTCTTTCTGTTTGGTTTTTGGCTCTGTGTGGTTTCTGAATGTACTTTTTACTATAATGGCTATAAAAACTACAAAAAAAAATCTTTTTTTATATATATATGAGTTCCTTCTTGCCTCAAAAGTTCTATGAAGAGAAAGTTGCTGTTTTTCTTTAATCACTGCTCCTAAGGAACGGATTCTCTGTATTGTTGACTGCTGCTTATTTAATACTACTACTAGGACAGTCCTTCAAGTATAGTGCCAAAACTCCTACTTCCAAAGATGTGCAGTTTTTCCTAGATGTTTTATTTCAATACCAAGAGCCCCAAACGAGCATGGGTGGGTATGTATATACTTTTTTTTTTTCTTGTATTTTGAAAGGGAAGACTTGCCTTGGGAAGTCAGGTCTAAAAGCTCTGCAAGGAATCTCAGGTGACTGTTGCAAGTAGGCATGGGAACTGGTTTCCTTAGCAAGAGACTTTATTTTTTATTTTTGTTTGGGTAATATAGAAGATCATTCTGTGTAAACCTGTATTTAAATATGAAGTATTCATGCTTAGGTTAAATGCTTTGTGGGTTTTTGGATGGCATTCCTACTCTGGTCATTAAGTTTCTTGGTGGTCTGTGAATTGCGTTCTACCAAAATGGTAATTAATGATCCAGGCGTGTTGTATGAAGGTTGCTGGGATAGTCATCTGGATTCTAAGTTATCTACCTCATTTTTTTCCTTTTGTAGATGTAGTGTCTATTTTTCTATTAATGACCACTGTAATGAACTGAGATTCAAGCAGATGCTTCCATGCACTATGTGAAACCAAAACCTGATGTATTAGTGGAAGCACCTGAAGACTTACTGGACTTACCTTTCGCTATTCCTCTAACGTCTGCTGGAACTGTATGTGTAATGGAATCTGAACTAGATGGGAAACTGAGCGTTTGGTGTGAAAGGACTGAATGATGGAAAGACATCTAATTTTTGGCTGCAGGAAATCTTCAAGTCCAGTCTCAGTTGTGGAAGGCCCTGCATAAAACTGCATATTACCAAGTTTGTGTAATGTTGTTGCACCTGTTTCTTGCTTATGATCTCTGTATGCCGAGTTGTGCCTTTCCTGCTGGACTTGTAAGTAAGAACATACCAGTACCTGTTTACACTGTAAAATGGATATTGTTACATAGAACATGCAAAGGCATCCCAATTGTCAAGTTTCTGCGTTGTGAATGTATGACTTTTAAGAACTCTGTAGTTTTGAGTATCTACTGATGCGTTTCTGTTGAAATTTTGAGAATAAATTTTGGGATGGCTTTTTCCACACTCAATGCCTAACTTTTTCTGGCAAAGCATTTATTTCCTGAAGGGTAAGTTGGGTATGCAGCATTTGCTCTTTGTGCAAGGACTCTTTTTATTATTTTATTTATTATTATTTTTTTTAAGTCTGTGATACTGGGTTATGTGTTGTGTGTGTTTGGGTTTTTTTGTTTGTTTGTTTTGTTTTGGGTTTTTGGGTTTTTTTTGTTTTTGTTTTTTTTCCTCCTGTCTATTTACTCAAACAATAGATTCTGGGTAACAGTGGAGGAGTCTCCACTAGATCTATTTCTAGGGACTGCTTGGGGCTTACTACAGGGACTGATAGTTGTCAGGAATGTTGATTTCTCCCATGCTAAAGCAGAACAGCAGCAGTGAGCACAATAACTAGGTACTGTGCTCACCCTAGGGAATGGGAACACCAAGTCATCCCACTGCCTGTGCTCAATGATGCCAGGTGCACAGAAAGCCAGAAGACTCCCTTTGCCTTAGAGCAAAAGGAAAACTGAGCTCGGAACATTGACCCTGATGTAGCAAAGACAGAGTTAAAAGTTCTGGCACCTACCTGCAAGCTGAACTACTGCCTCTGTTTTGCTGTTGGATGTGATGCTGGAAGGAAACAGTGCAGAACCCGGGTATGCTGCTGCTGCCCTGATCAGGGGGGCACAAGGGCAGAGGGCAAAGGCACTAGCACTGTTCCAGCAGTCCAGCAGCTCCAGAGGGAAGAAAGGAGGGATGAGGAGAGAGAAGAGAGGTTGTCCAGGAAGGTGGGCAAAGAAAAGGAAGGGACAGGAGCAGGGTTAACAGAACTTTGATGGATATGCACAAAAAAAGTGGAAAACATTCACTCAAACTGTGTGTTCTGTGTGGATTGGTTAAAAGTAGCACTGGAGTTCCAGAAGGTAGAATGCTTTGTGGTAAAAATAGATGATGTGACCACCCCTTTCTGCTCCAGGAAACCCGAGTGATTGCTTCAACCATAGCTGTTCAGATCACAATGATAAGAAGTAGGAAAAAGCTACCATTTGTATGTTTTTGCTGCTATGATAGCTGCATGAGCAGGAGTAAATAAGCAGAAACCCAGCAGTTCACAAACCTGCCTTGCTGTGCCTATGCAGCTGTGTCTTCCTCTGTGTGTTCTCATTTAAGATCTGGGGTCTTTTTTTGTAGATTCTGATTGTGTCCAGTGAAGCTTTATCGCCAAAGGTACCAAGCTGGGGGCTCCATCTAGTTGTGTTAACAAGATACAAACATGTATTTGGATCTCTGTGCTCTTTGAGTGTGCTAGCCAATAGAGAGGAGATTAATGGGACGGGCAGGAGGAGTTAATTAAAGATACAAGTGCTCAGAATACTTCCTCAAAGTCTCCTGCTTGGCATGGGGGCCAGCTCTTCTGGTTGCTCAGTGAGTGGCTGCCCTGTACCCTTGCTGCCCAGAGGAATTGCAGCCACGTTGTGGCTCCGTGGGCACCTGTTGGTAGAAGTGGACCAGTGCATGCCTTGGCACTGCGCTGCTGCAATGATTTATCCTCCAGGTCCTGGCGCCTGGCATTGCAGAGCTGTGTCTTGTGATCGTGCGTCTCGTGCTGGGGACAAATCATGGATCTTGCCCTGAAATGTGAAGAACAGGTAGGACCTCTCTGCTGTCTACCACCGGAGCGAGAAGTGGCCGGTGCTACCGGGATGTTTCTGCTGTAAGGGGCCAAGAGAGCGGCTGCATTCCTGAAGCCAGGAGTGCTGGGAATTGCCCACTCAATTGCAGCTATTGCTTGCACACCCCAGTGTGCAACTGAATGAGGTAGAAGCCACCTTGAGTTTTAACAGCTAAAAAAACCAGCTGATCTTCTTTTCTATGCTGCTGGAAATTAGCGGTGAGCTTACTGTGAGTTAACACTGGTGTGAGAGGAGAACTGAGCATTGCACATGTGCCGTCGTGGCTCATCAGCCTCTCTCTTGGCCTAAAGCGCTGTCCTGGTCTCGGTGTTGCTGCTACTGCACCTGCATAGCAGCTTCTGCTCTGTGAGAGCAGCATGTTTACCAGCAGGTGCTATGGGGAAGCTTGCTTTACTTAAAATGGTCAACTTGAGCTCCAACATGGTGTCAGCTGATGGGATGTTTCCCTGTCCTCCTCGCTGCTGTGTTTGCAACGTGCCTGGCAGCAGGAAGGTCCAGCTTTGCTTTTCGGAGGGCTCCTGCCCCGCGCGGGTGGGCGCTGCGCCGCGCTCCGTCCCACGCTCGCGCTGACCTAGAAACGCTCGCGCTGCAGGGCAGGAAACGCAGCTCAGAGCAGGGAGCGGGGCCTGCGCACCGGCCCGCGGCGCGTTGGGCCCATTGCTTATGAACACAAGGGTTTTCTACAGCATTTTGATTTCTCTTAATACCGCTGATACTTGAGAAGGTGTCTGGCGAATGCTGATTTATTGGGAAAACAGGCTTTTTAGCGCCTGCTGTGCTGGTTTGCACGCTGGATGTTGCCCCTGGTCTAACGCAGCGAGGTTGTCCTTTCAGAGCTCTTCATGAGCCTCTCTGGCTGGCGTGTTTTGCACCCCAAACAGTAAATTCTCTGAGCAAATTCCTTCATGCAGAAAATGTCTAATTCAAAATGAGAACTGGGAGATCTCGTCTGCTTTATTTTCTAACAGTGGGCTGAGGCAGTACCCAAGCATTACTGAGGGTTTATATGAAAGCCTCTCTCTAAACAGAGGTGAACGAACCAGGCTAAGCTGGCAGCACCTAGCGATGTTTTATACAATTGAAAGTACCCTTTTGAATCCACTAAGTGAGCAGCAGTGTTCTGTTTCATATATTGGCTACTTATATATTAAACAAAGATTGTTAAAATCAGTGAATCTTCTTTTCACGTGCACTTAGTGTCTCGAGGCTGTTGCAGTCCTTCCTCATGCAAACAACCACACGGGCTTGCAAAGTCTGGGTCTGCTCCAGAGTTTATAAGTTTGGGTTCTTTTGGTTTTGGCCAAACAGCGGTTGTTTCAATGAAGCCCTTTAGATTACCTGGTCCCATAAAGTCAGCAACACATTCAAGCGAGTGATTCGAGGTATCTAAGGCTTTTCTATTCCCCCTATCAATTCTTCAGTCTTTTTCTAGCTGACAGAGCAACAACTTCATACAGATGTTTCTGTAAAGTTTGCAAATATAAAATAACAAATACCAATTTATGCTCAGTTTAAGGCTACTCATTTATTGCACCTGTAGGGTATATAACAGAAAAGTAACCATCAATATGGCGAAAGCTTATAAAATAATTATCAGAAAAATTATTTCAAGAGCTAGCAAAATGAAAATAATTGAGGTTATTTTCCAGAAAAAAAAAAGAAAAAAGTACTCTTTTCTCTATTAATTTGTTTATGTTTTTCAACAGCTACGTATAGGAACAACCATCTGACAATATTATTGTTTTGGATATGTAATGAAGGGTTGTTTTGCTGATTTGCAACATCCAATTGTGCAAGGAAGAAAAAGATCCCATACCAAACCTGCTCTTCCTCAGATCAACGTGAAAAGTATCTGCTCTGAAACTTCATTATGGGAGCGCCAAATGTTCCCTCAGTAACAGCCTATGGCAGCAGGAGCTTTATTGTAGTTTCCCTTAGCAAGTGTTGATGGATTTATGGAGGGCTTCATTAAATATAGGCTTAAAGGATATCCGCTATCGCCCACTTGTCAAAAGGAAAAATAATATCAAAGCCATCCGTTCAGATCAGAGATGCAGGTGTTAACAGTGCATTATAATCTGGTAGTGTTTAACTCGCCAATTAATCGCAGTAGTCTTGTCTGAGTTCAGACATTTAAAAGATAAATTTAAAAGACGAATGCATCTTGTGCAGACTTAGGGCATATGTACAATGATACCGTGCTGCTAATGATTCTTGTTTTGGCATCCTGGTTCACGTTCGTGTTTCTCTTACATAAGTGTGCCTTCCTAGTGCCTGTATATGTGTGGCTCTTAGCCCTGGACTAGGCTGATCTTGCTTACATTTGTCCTTTTTTTTTTTTAAAGGAGAGTGAATGTATTGGTCTGAGTGGGCTTGAATGCTGCCTCTAGAAAAAGCAATGCTTCCTGTCTCCAAAACCGCTGGTTTTGCTTCTTATGGTTAGAGGCAACAGCATGGGCAAACAGCCCCGTGCCTGCAGCTGCCCAGGAAAGCCCAAATGCAGCATTTCCAGCCCCCAGCACCACTCCCAGCCCCTAGGAACCAGCTGGCGATGCTCCTTGCAGGTGGCAGAGCTGCAAAGCCATCTCTGAAACAAAGTGGAGAATGCCAGAGGCACCAGGCTAAAGGCTCAGACAGAGAATGTGTATCCTCATACGTGTAAAACAAGCACTTCTGAGAGCAGGCACAAATAACGATGTCTCAATTTGCTTGTGCCTGGGTTGCCTGTGTGATCCCACGTGTTTTGTGCAGCCAGGATGCACCTCTGGTCTGAGCCATCTCTTTACAAGGCAGAATTACCTGAAATTTGTTAGTTGTGATCTGAGAGAAAAATGCCAAGGACAGTAAAAGTGAATGTAGCTCAGTACGTCTCACTCCAAAACTGAACTAGCCTTCCAGAATTAAAAAATCCAAACAATCTTCTTGTTCTCATCTTCTGCAATGTTCATCGGGCAAAAGCAAGGAAGGAGTCCTATGCATAAAAGACTCAAAACACTCGTTTTCTAGCACAATTGAAACAGAATAAAATATATAGCGTGTTGTCCTAGATAGGTAGTAAGTAGAATTTGCAAGCGCACTGTCAAATTAACATCCTTTGGTTTCAGTGGGAAGCTGTCACCTAGGACTAATTCCTTGGAGGAGATGAGGCACCCACCTGTAATACTGTTTATTACTTCTATGTTCTTTAAAGCCGTTGATTTCTCAATACTTGCTCTGAGGATTTGGACTTTGTTCTCATTATGTCATATGAAATGGCTGTACACAAGAGTTTGATTTAGACACTTGCAGTCGGTCAGTGGCCAGAGCAAACCTCTGCTCATCTTGGTGTCCTTGCGTGGCAGACACGGGCACCCCATGAGTATTCAGTGCACCAGAGAGAGTCCTGCTGCCAAAACCAGCACACTTGTGCTGTCTGCTATGGAAAAAGGTATTCAGTCATTCTAGTCAGTCGCCTCATGGCTTCTTACAGCCTTCTTCATTAAAAAGAGGAGCTCAGCCTTGGACTTTGAAAAGGAAAACAAAAACAAAAACTGTTAAACAGGATATTGTACAGCAATAAAGGCACTAACAGCATGTGATAAAGACTCCCTGCAGGACAGTCTCAGAAGCTGCAGAACAAGAGGCTCAGAATGGGTGCTAAGACAAACCATTCAAGGGGGAAAAGAAAAAAAAAACTTGATTAATTTAATCATTTGAGCAAAAGAAACCCTGGAACAAGCAGGGACAAGAGGAGAAAAACATAGATAATAATTTAAAACTATGAAAGCTAATTAAGTCCTTTTAATTAGCAGCTGTACAGCATGAATTCTTCAATGTGCAGGGCTTGCCAGTGAGCTCAAGTTCTGCACTTCCTAAAGTCAAACATCAGAAAAATAAGCCAGGGGCATCGGAGAAACCGAAGCAGGTTTTATTGCACTTGATTAAACAAAGCCAACTTCTCCGTCTGAGGCTGGAGACTTTCCACCGGGGACTCCCTCTCAACAGACAAGATGAAAAAGGCTTCGCCCCCACCAAAGCCAAAGAATTGGGAGCCTGGGGAGCACAAACTGCTGCGGACGGAGAAGTCACCCTCACATCCCTGTGCAAAGCTACCCCTGCACAAGCTCAGCGGTAAGGACAATATTAGCCTGCTGGGCTACAGCCCAGCCTTGTCTTAATTTTAGCAGTGATTTTTCTAACTGAAAGTCAAAAGCATCACAATTCAAATCAGAAACATGAAGAAGGGGGTGAGCAATTGTTGGGTGCCTTGCGTGCCTCGGGGTGTGATGGCTTTTCCTCTCGCTAAGACTCAATTGCTGCTGCTCTTTGCTACGTGCGTTACTGCTTTTTTTTTAATCCAGCTCTGGGTGAGCCGGGCCCATGTCCCTTCCCTCCTCCATCGAGGCTGATCCAGCAGCCTGGATCTCTTGGATTGCAGAGTCGGGGAAAGTGAGGAAACTACAGAAAGGACAAATTTCCTTTCCATGCAAAGGAGTCGTGTCATCCGTCCCTGTCCTGAAACGCAGAAATGGCAAGAGCCAAACTGTGATGCTTTAAAAGAACATTGGCACTTTCAAACCTTCTAGCTGGTGCCACTTCCAATTCAAAGAAAATACCCCTGATGTTTGAGAGGTTTTGTTTCAGTTACAGGCTGAGCCTCAAGTCTTGAGGTTATGATTCTCATTTAAGCCAGTTATAAAGCATTAGACCAGTGGTTTTGTGGCAATGGCCTTATCTTGCATAACAGTTTTGGTCAAGTATAATATCCTGTTTAGGTTTTTCAACTGCTGCTCTTACTAAACTACTATCACATAAAGTGAATTCTATCATCTATATCCTTCCTTTCACTAAAAATAAATAAACTGAGAAAAATTGGAACATGTTTCATGAGCTGAAATGTTTATGCAAGGAGAAGGGATTTCTCTTTCAGCTGTCCTTATAAGTTGATAAGAAAAGTAAGATTGATAAGAGTAAGAAATTAAAATATAACTATGTTGAAAGAGAGTCTAAAAGCCAGTTCTACAAACAGTTTTTGTAAGGAAAACTGCAATAGGTGTAGAGTGGCATTAAAAATATCTACACAAGCATTCTTTGTATTTGTGGCTGAAACTGGTATAACTTTTCTATTAATTACATTGTTGAAATATCCTTATTACAAAACGTCGGGATGACTCCACTTCAACTGAAAAGGAGAAAATTTAAATGACAGTTGCAGGTTTTGTGCTGTTGTAATCCATGGGATAACCTGAGCTGACACTTGGTGAGTTCTCATAGGACTTGCTACTTTTCACTGGTCTTTCCTCTCTCTATTTCATATGTAGTCTTTGCTTTTATTTTTTTCTAATAGCCTTAATTTTTCACTTGGAAAATATTATCATTTAAATTACTCACTAATAGCTTATAAATTATTTTATGAAGAGAAAATTCCACCAGAAAACTTGTGGGCTTACATGATTCTCACGCAAACTTAACATTGGAATCAGATGGTCTAATCACACCGAATAAATCAAACCTGAAGCTGTGGGTTAGAAGCTTTTGGGGCAGGTGCTGCATCCTTTTAGGAAAGCTCCTGGGGATCTTGCACTTGAAAAAGGTTCAGATTGTGCGGGGAACAGGGCTACAGTGTGAGATGCTGAGATGGACATGTCAATCGGACGACTTTTGTGATCTTTATCTGCACTGGGCGCTTCCGCCGTCAGTGTAAGTGCCCTGGTATAAATCTCAGTGGTTTTGAACAGGAAGATGCTACTGTGATAAGAAGGCGTCTACTGACCTTGTGGATACACAGGCAGTGGGCAGCATAAACAAGGCTTCAGTCAGAGAAAACATCTAACAAATTGTCAATAGTGAAATTCCTAACGCCCACGGGATGGTTTCTGGGAAGTGAGTCCCACAGGAGAAGTTTCTGGCCCAAGCCCTGGTGCTCCTGAGTCGCTGCCCTTGTCCAGCTGCTGGAAGGCTGTGCCCAGCATCGAACCCGTAACAGGATCTGGCTGAAATAAATAAATGAGACCTCTCTCAGTTTTGTTTGTTGTTTTGTTTTATTAATATAAATTCAGTCACTTTGCAGGTCTGATGTAGAGCACAACGAGTTATGCCTCGTGGGGCAAGAAGAGGAATATTCAAGGGATGAGGGCTGGGTGCTCATCAACCAGACATGAAACCATAACATGGAACCAGCCTAACGAGTCACACCATGCAAAGGCAAATTGCTGTTCTCCAGTATTATTATTTTCTCAACTACTATTTTTTTTTTGTTTTTCTCACTGACTCTGATCAAACTAGGCTATCCTCTCCATTTCTGGTGGCTGACTGGATATCATTTAGCCTCTGAGGCTTCCCTATTTGTGGTTTTTCTAGATATAACTTAACATCCCACATTTTTAGAAGAATGTGTTAAATGATTTGACCAACATTTTTGATTATAACATTGCTAGAGAAGTATACATCATTTAAATGGCTTCATTACTGAAGCAGTGCAGGAAGCAGCGCTGTAAAACTGAGCTGAGAGGGGTAAATGGCCAAATGACACAGAGATGCGACTTGCACCTCAAGCATCCTCCATGCATTGGCAGCCAGCAGCCCTCGTGGGCACCTGCCATCCACGGTGGCTCCAGAAACCCACGGGCCGGCGCGTGGCGGGCCCGGTGCACGGGGACGATGGAGCCGAGCTGAGCCCTGTGAGGATGAGGAGGGGGGTGCGAAGGGGCAGAGTGAAGGAGCGCT
>NW_010585329.1:45746-63010 GCF_000705375.1 Tinamus guttatus
GTGCGCCCTGCACAGCCCTGGCAAGCGCTGCCTTTATTTATTTATTTATTTATCGTCGAAATAGCCCGTATAATTCTGTAACAAAGATCTGTAGCTGCATGCGGGAAGCGCTGTTCAACTGAAGCAACACAATGTCCTTGCCGGGGGATGTTACAGTATCGTGGGCGTGGGCTGTTTTCATCCGGAATCCCAGGTATCGTGTGTCTCCGTGTAGGAGATACGTGTGTGGGGTTGTTTTCCCCATGCAGGAGGTTAAATGGGAAAAGCTCGTGCTATTTCAGTAAGAAATTGCGCCACTGTTCAGACACGAGGGTTTGTACACACTGGGTTTTACACGGTATTCAAGTCACCTGTCAATTATGGCAGTACACAATTTGTCCCTGGATCACATGTTTTAAAGTGTGATGAGCGATACTAGCAAATAACCCTAAATCTTAAAGGCGATCATGACTCTAGGAACAAAAGAAAGTTGACTTGTTTCCTTATTCCTTATGGGTTTTATTGACAGTTTTGGTTCAGGTTCTTCTAGTTGAAATTGCTCCACGTCGCTTATTCACTGACAGAATGTGGTTTCTAAGAATGGACGTAGTAACATTCACACCAGGTTGTGCTGCAGACAGAGCTGTGACCTGCATGCGACGCAGCCTCCCTCGCGCCGCAGAGCAGAGGTTGTCCCCAGGGTGCAGCTGCCTTTGCAGCAAGTTGGTCGCATCAGTTACGTGGTGGAGAGAGAAGTGGAGACATGAGGAATGTTGGAAGTTTCCCGGTGGATTTCTTGACATGATGTTCTGTAGTGTCCTCCAAGTCCCTCGTAGGTATTATCATGTGGTTAGCAGTGTCTAACTGAAACTAACATGGTGTAACCTAAGTTACAGCCCAGTTGGTTATGGTGCCCTAATTGCTCAGCAATCACAGAGGTAATTTCTGTGTTGGCCAGGAAAGTTGGTAATATAATGGTCTGAAGGAAGATGGCTTGGGATTTTTCTTGATAGTAGTCTGAATTTGTAACTCTGTTTTTTGAAGAGGCAACTTACCATACATATTGGGAACTCTTGTTTTATTGGTGAGTCGCCTTCAGCACATTAGTTAGTGGATTAAGTAATAAGGAGTATAGAAAAGCGTCTAAACACAGCAAATCCAAAGCAGGTTATCCAGATTGTAAACCTAAGGAGAAATCAGTCAGGAAGTCCCTGATATTGGGTGCAGAACAGAGAGAACTGGGAAACTTGGGCCATGATCAAGACCTTTCTTCTGTTCTCTCAGAGAAAAGCATAGACCAAAGCGCTTGTAAGTCACCTTCCTTCATACATAAAACCCAGGGATAACCAAGACTTCACCTTAACTCAACCCTAGCTGCAGTTTCCCTTGTTAGTTTTTCTCAGGCAGGTACCTTCTTGTCTGGCTCGTCCTCTGTGATGGGGAACAGGTTTCTCCTCAGGTACTGAATGACTTAATAGAAGTCTTCCTGTGCATGAAGAAAACAAGAAAATAATTATTATTAAGGCGTTGAGAGGCAGGTGCCATCCTTGCAAGGCTTTCATTATAGTCTCAGCCTCTAGTTTGCTTTGAAGAGATGCCAGCAGGATGGTACAGACAGCTCAGTAAACTGGTGAGAGCTGGTTGTCTATCCTCAAGTGCAGCTTTAACATGGATCTTCCCGGGCGTCCCCAAAGGGCGCGAGCTAAATTCTGCAGCCGTGTTCCTTGAATTCATCCATGTTCTTCACAGTGCTTGCAACCTTTGGAAAGTTGCTGTATTTCTGCTGCCTGGGAAGGATGGAAGCGTAGCTGGAGGTGCCATGGGACGGAGTGGCAGCAAAGGGCTGGGATTGGGCAGAAAACCTGCCCGTTCCTGGAACCCTCAGATGCTCCATCCAACATCTGGTACAACATCCTCCCTAACAGCCGATGGTCTAAGCCTGCAGTCCTGCAAGGCGTTGCTGAACCCAGCAGTGTGAAAGACCTTGGTTCGTAAATGGGGTGCAGAGCCTAGGGAGCGAGGCAGGGGAGGAGGAAGATTCCTGCGCGGTTTCAGGCGCTTGTTGCACGTGCTTTCCGGCTCCATTTAGATGGCAAATTCCCCATCAAACCAGCTGGGGAGTGACATGTGCCCCTGTCCAGCTGCTCCAGGCTCTTTGCACGGCCTGTGGATGGGCAGGGCCGGCTGCAGGAAGCGCTTGGCTCCCTGCCCCTTCCCGGGCGCTCCCGTGCACAGTCATGCTGCCGGGAACCGGGAAGTGCCCGAGCAATGTGGATACACAGCGCAAGGCTGCCTGCTCACGCACGCCTTTGGCATCTTTATTTATTAATGGGAGGGGAAAAAAAAAACAAAACAAGGCATCTTTGTTTGTATATTAAAAATGCCAAGGACTGTTGCTGCTTCTCACAGCCCGTGAGAAACACCGAGGCAGCGTATGAGAAATGTGAGTGGTGGTTTAGACATGAGAAATACCTTGGTGAACTTCAGTGTTGTTTTGACAAACACTACTCCAACATTAGGACAACACAGCGCACTCCATTAGGTTTGTATGAAAATACTTATGAGGCATTTTTTAATTCTTTCTCTCAAATATTTCTCTATAAAATATGCCACAGTTAATAGATAAATACCTCCCCTACCCTTTCTCCCCTCGGTCATGGCAGTTAATGTAGCATCTAATGGTCCATCCATCTTATTTCTGTTTCTTGCACCATTTCACAGTGGAGTTTTGTGCTCTTCAGCTTACATTAGTGTAAACCCTTGTGCAAAGTAAGGACCAGGTCACTTCTAGGACTCCAAGTCAGGGATACTGTTCACATTGTGTTAGATCCTTCTCAGTGGCTGTAATTTGTTTTGCACTTTATGGTATGTGTGGGTGGATGGGTGGGTTTTTTTGTTTGTTTTTGGTTTTTTGGGCAAGTTGTGATTAAGTTGTAAAAAATCAATGCTCTTTACCCTGTGTAAGCTTGCTTCGTGTAGTTTTCATATTCTTTTTATAAGATTGATTAAAAAAAATCAAGAGTATTGAGGCAGGAAAGCACACTTCTAGCTCTCTTTCTGAGCATTTTCTTTCTCCCTATTAAGAATATAGCCATTTGATCTCTTGCTGGTAAATATGTGTTATCCTGATAATGTCAATATTGTTCCCTTGGCAGGAAGCTCAGGCTTTCTGCAGTGTGACACAGCCCCTGCCCTGAAGAGGGGACCTTGAGTTTGTGCTGGCCTGAGCAGCCCCTTCTTACAAAATACACGTCCTTAAGCTTGTTACCAAAAATAGGGATGGGATGTAAAGGAGCAGGAGGTGCCCAACACAGCTCTGCAAGTGCACGTGAAGCATCTTCAGGGAGGGAGCAGGGAGAGGGTCCTGCCGCTGCCTTCCGACCCCTCCGTATTGCACAGAAACCTTGTTAAAAGGCTGTTTAGGAGCCTTTTTAGTACTGGTGGGAATGCTGGATGTTCTGCATGTGGGATAATTGCCTGCAAAAACTCACTAGGCAGGAAAATTTTCCCTTATGTTTGTCTAATTAGCTGTTCAGTTTGTTTTCCCTGTAACTTAGCAGGTTGTTAAAACTTTAAAACAGGAATTTCACAAAATTTATTTTTATTCAACAGATTCTCTCATGTCCTTTCTTGTTACATGAACTGTTTATTTTTTGATTGATTTTAAAAAAAATTCAAGCGTAATAGTAACAGAGTATTTGCAAGTTAGATTTCCTAGAGCAACAGGTTTCTGCATGATGGGTATGCAGTGAGAGGTGGTGCTTTTCACTGCAAAACGTGTGCTAAAGCTTGGGTTATTTCACTTTTGTGAAATTGCCTCCTGTTTCCCTCTGCTTAGGCTGCTGTCAGTGTTGGGGGCTACTGCCATGGGTGCCTCAGGGGGATGAGCACATGGGTGAGGAGCCTTGCAGGACCACGAGCTTGTGTTTAAGATATTGTGATAGGTGTTAGCATTCATGGTATATTGAATTCATAGTAATTTGAGGAATGTGAAGAGCAATTTAATCAAGTGTAAACAGTTGGGCAGAGTGCTGCCTTCTTAAGGCAAAGCATTCTGCTAGTTCGTGGTGTTCATTTGTCATTTTCATATATGTTTATAAAGAAAAAGGCTGTTATGTTATTTTCTTAAAACATCTGGAAGTCTGCTTTGGGAAATTCCAATATTAGTTTAAAAATTGGATGAGATATTTGGATATTGGCTTTGCTATTTTGTATTTGTCTTTAAATTTTCTCTTTGTGACTGCATTTTACTCTGTAAAAAATGAAAACCACAAATAAAATACCTATTAGATTGTAGTAGTCCTCTGTTCGAGCCTTATCCTATTGTAAATATGATATAGGTACGTAGTTCTTTATCTCACTGTTCAGTAAAATCCCTAAAAGAGGCCCAGCCTAAAAAGTAAACAAAGGTGGCTGGTTTCAGATGTCTGCTTGCAAGGAGCTGCTCGCTGTGCCCATAACTGGGAAGCTGTGATGAAACTCAGTGTGTAAACACCAGGTTTGCTCCCCTGGGCAAAAGGCTGTTTAAAGCTTAATAACAGAGGTCACTCGAAATGAAAATATTTAAAACATGAAATCAAGGCTAAACTTTGTGTCTTTCTCCGTCACATAAGAAGGGGAAATGATTTGTTCCATAGAGCAAATATATTTTCTATTAATTTGTGGAGTGAAAACCACGGTTTTCACTATTTTCCTTTAAAATATATTTGGGATACAAGTTACTCTTGAAGACTTGTTTTGCTGCTTGGTCTGCAATAATTTAAAGGAATCAAACTAATAAACACTTTTCAAAATGTACTTCAGAAATGTCTTCAATGTCTTTTAGCTTTAATGCTTATACCATCTCTACCATCTAACTGCCTTGTTTTTTTTCGAGGCAGGTATTATATGCAACAGTGGGGAAGATGGGGAAGAAAGACTTTTTTTTTTCTTTCGTCTTAGAGGAAAACCAAAATGCTTGATAATTTCAGGAGCAAGCGTAACCTTTGGGGCTGACTTGTGTTCAGGGTTCTGGCGTGGATTATGTTTCTTAGGATAATCAGAAGCAGCAGTAGTGGTACTAGAAGACCCCAGCGAGTCTGATGCCTCTCGTATGTACTCGAACGGTAACATGGCTCCAGTTATTTCATTTGAATAACTTGGCCTATCTGTTCGTAGTGATCAGTGTTTTGAGTTGTTTGTACTGCCAGCAGTTTATTTTGCTGATGTCTGTATCGGGGTGAATGCTAAAGCAGTAGGGATTTTTACCAAATGTGGCAGAATTTAAAGCACTCGGGTTTGGATATGAGTATTTGAGTTCTCTAGATCTCCTAAGAGATGTTTCTACACTGTGCAAAGGTTGCAATTCATATGCACTCTGCATACAGAGTGCTGTGTTATGCTCTGCAGCCCCTTTGAGCCATAAAATGTTTTTCCTCTGTTTGGACAACACCTGTGCTCATAGCAGTAATCCTGTAGTGCCGAATAAAATCAGGATACCTTTGCTGTACCTGTTTCTTGAAGCCAAGTTGTTTTCTCATTTTTTTTAAATGCTGAATGAGTTCACTTAACTGGTAAGACTTGTTTCTGTTCGTTTGCATCCAGCGCAGAATGAAACAAGAAATGGTGTATTTGTATAAAGCCACCTTGGGAAGGGCGGTGGTAAGTTCTGTTCATCATTATGATATTATGTATCTTGTAGCAAGTGAGAGGCTTCGGAGCCGGATGCTTCCGGATTTCCCAAAATGGTTATTTATTTTCTTTCTTTCCATTACATGTGTAGTTATCTCTACCTCTGCAGCAGAAAGCTGTAATTCAAGGGAGATCTCAGTGTTATTTTCTGGAGAGATTTTTGTTAGCGCTCTGAAACCTCGGTTAGTCAGTATGGCTGCTCTAAGCTTTTTCCAAATGTCACTGAAATTGGATAGGACTATTACTAAAGGAACAAGAGGGCCTGGGAGGAGGTTGGCTTTCAGTAAGAAGTAGTGACAACAGGAAAATGACCCTGTAGTGGTCTGGGAGGTTACAGTGCTTCAGTTTTTGGAAAGAGAGGCTATTTTCAAGTTTCCCTTGGGGAGGTGCAGGTAACCCCTCGCACCTTCCTGGGGTAACCTCGTGGGAGCTGGATTTGCTCCCAGCGCATCAGCGCTGGTACAGGAGGCTCCCGGGCTCGGCCAGTGCTGTAACGTCACCGGTGACCCATACAGAGCTGGCACCAGCGTGTGGCACTGCCCGCCAGGAGCCCGTGGGACACGTGGTGACGCGTTCCTGTTGTGAGGCTGGGAATAGCCTGGTGCCTGGGCACGGAGGCTCCGCTCTCTGCAGATGAGGTCCCTTGCAGGAGGAGCAGGGGCTGTGCTGGGCTGCTGGCTCCAGCGCTCAAGCTCCTGCTCCGCTCCCGCTGCTGGTTTCCTGTATCCTAATCCCTGCTCTTGGCCGAGGGAAGCAGCATCTCGCTGGATGTTCACAGGCAGCTCGGTGACTTTCAGAGCAGCAGATGCTGTTGTATCGTGTGTGATACCCGACTGTGCTGGGGGAAATCTCACCTTGGATAAGGGCAGTCCCCTACATTGGGGGGATGATGCGCTGCATTCGAGTGCTCCAGGGATGGGTGACAGCCAGGCTGGCCTTGCTGGAGCTGCGGGGACGAGTGAGGATGGCTGCAAGCTCCTGCTTTAGGTTCATGTCCAGAGGGCCAGCTCAGTTCGTGTTTGATAGCCTGCATTTTGGTTATCTCCTCAGCAGAGAAGAGGGCAGGCTCTTCAGCTGGTCACAGCAGAGGTGCTGCGGCTTGCAGATGTTCCATGTCGCCTTTAGTAACAGGCAGGAAAATGTTAAATAAATCTCTTTAACCTGGGCATGAACTGAGAAAGAAGAAAGTCAGCATGCTGTGATATGAATGTTTGTTTTATTTATCTTGGAGAATTTCCTGGAAAACTGGCATGATAAGATGTAAAAAGTATTTTTTTGAGCTACATAATTGAGAATTAAACTAATAGAAAATATTTAATGAAACAAGATTTTTTGAGCTACACAATTGAGAATTAATGAGCTACATACTAATAGAAAATATTTAATGAAACAAGAGCAGCTCTTTTTTGACCAAGTGGATTAAGTTGCAGAAGAAAACAAGTACAAGAGGTTATATTGGCCTAGTATGAGTGAACATAGCATGAACGTAGTCCGTGCTTCCCCACACATCAGTTTCCAGAGAGCAAGTGGAGGAGACCGTGAACCCACACGTGGCTTCTGGGGCATCTGAGCACCAACACGTGTCTAGCCAGCTCCGGACATGGAGCTTCCCATGTTTATTAGACACTGTAACACTGGATGAGATGTCTGCTTGTAGCTCAGCAATTTGAGTCAGGCCTCCGGGGGTTCAGGGCAGCTGGGCATCTGCATCTGGGAAAATGGTGAGGTCTTGGTCTTAAGGTGCTTGTGATATAGTAGATAATCAACAGGGGAGAGGTGGTTGTTGATGGGCTAAGGAGTGATGCTCAACTTGTGGAGAGGATTTGGGATGTTAAGCATGTGCCACTCAAAGAAATATGGGTTGTAAATTAACTTTGCGTCTCCCCTAGGTGCTGCGAGTGCCTGAGATGCTGTGGGAGAAGAGACCCGAGGCCTCGAACCGTTTGGCTTGGCCACCCCGAAAAGAGAGACCAGAGGTACCCTCGCAATGTGATCAACAACCAGAAGTACAACTTCTTCACCTTCCTTCCTGGGGTGAGTGTGAACAAAGCCACTTCTTGGCACCCTGTCCTATTTCTTTCCCCATTACCAATGGTTTGGGGTGGACCAGGTATAAAACCGAGCCAGAGGAAGTAAGAAAGGACCTGGTGTCACATGGACCTCCTGCAAAGGTGTCTCAGGGCACCAGCAAAGCAGGTGCCTGTCTAGGGTGATGATGAAAAGGGAGGACCTCGTTGCCTCCCTTGCTGTGCAAGGGCCTGAAATGCCGGTCACAAAGCTGGGGAGAGGGTTGTGTGGGACGGGCAGTGGCTGCTTTTGGAGCTGCCGATTCGGCCGTCGCGCATGCTGTTTTGGTGGCAACAGGAGAAACAAGGGCGGTTCTCCAGGGATGTTCTCTGGCACTTTGTTTTGTTTTCCTCTCCTCATCCTTCCTATGCTGAGAGCTTTTCCACCCTTCTCGAGTCCCTCCCCCTTGGGAGAGAAGATGGCTCTGCTAACGCTTCCTTCTCCATCTCTCCTCCCAACCCAGCGCCCAACTCTGCGCTGTGGTGTTGGCTATTTAGATAGGAGACGCTCAGACTTTCTGAGTTCATTGAATTCTTTCAGCATGTGCTCAGCATGATTTTGCAATCTAAATATAGTAGGCGGCTCTGTTGCTCTTTGGTCTGAGCATTACTTTGCAGAGTGGGGGTTGTCAGAAGTTTAAAATAAATGTGGAATGATGTATTTCTGCTGAGGAGTTCAGCCCGGCTGCATGGCAGCTTCGCAACGACTTGTTCTGCAGCAGGCAGAGGAAGTTGACCTTTAGAAATGAATTTCCCTGGCTGCAATAGGCCTGCCCTGTGTTAGCATTCACACACTGGAGCAGCGAGCAAAACTGCTTCTTATAGTTAGTTCAATACGTATAACTTCTGAACTCATTCACCTTCTCTCTCCTCTTCTTTTTTAGGTGTTGTTTAACCAGTTCAAATATTTCTTCAATCTTTATTTCTTACTCTTGGCCTGCTCTCAGTTTGTGGTTGAAATGAGACTCGGCGCCCTTTACACGTACTGGGTACCCCTGGTAGGTAATTTATTTATTCCGGAAGGAGTTCTTTTGCTGCCTTTTACTTGGGGTGTAAATGTATATCTTAAATCATTTTATTTGCTTGTTTTCTTAAAGCATCCTGTGCATGTATTCTAGCGTAGATGCTTGCTCTGACTTCAAGATTTATTTTGCAAAGGTGGAATGCTGCTGAGAGAAGGATGTATTTCGTGTATTTTTTTTTCCTTTTTCCTGGCCTTTTATTCATCCGTTTCTTCCCCACCACCCGTTTCTGTCGCAGGGGTTCGTGCTCGCCGTCACGGTGATCCGCGAGGCGACGGAGGAGATCAGGTGCTACATGCGCGACAAGGAAGTGAACTCGCAGATCTACAGCAAGCTCACGGCGAGAGGTCGGCCCGCGCGGGCGGCCCTTTTCCTTCAAACCCTCTCTGTTCACCCCTTTGCCCACCCCAACCCCGATGTAGGCTCACTACGTTTGTTCCTTTTTCCCATCGTTATTGTCTTTCCTTGGCAAATTGGTGTCACTGAAGATGATGAAATCTGGGCCTTGGTCTGGAATTTGATTTTTCCAAGGGGAGATGTTTCCCTTCCCACAAAGCTGTGATGTGCAAGCAGTCCTCCCAAGTGTGTTGGGAAGGAAGGGGTGCAACCACAGGGAGCAGCATCAGAGGGAGAAGACAAGGGTGTGGGGCTATAGGAGATGGGCTCTACAGCTTGGCTTTTTGTTGGTTTTCTTCCAATTTTAGTCTCTCTGTGCTGTATGTCTTGATCACTGTGTGGGAAAGAGAGACCACTGTAGGAAGGATTCCTATAAACTAGCGCTTCATATTCTTTAATGGAAAGAACATGACTTTACTTGAGAAAGGGGAGTGGGAAGGGTGTGATGGTGTCAGAAGGGGCTGTGCAAGGTGGGTTCGGGTGAGAGTAGGCTTCCTGAGCAAGGTATAAAGTTGGGTAAAATCCTTAGCAATAAAGGTAGCTTGAAATGTTTATGTACCCTGACACTGTCATTGATCAGGAGGTATCTCTGAATGCTCCACTTCGGCTGTTAATCTGAAATCACACCTAGATACAGCATCTAGTATTGGGAACCCTTCCAGCATTTGCCTTGCAAGTTATAATGATGCAGAAGCAAGCAGTGCACGAAGGACCTTGCAAGAGCATTCTGGATTTATGGTGTTTGCTTGTCATGCTGACATATCCTATCATTTATGAAGCACGTAAAGTCGAGTCCCACTGTTTTTTCTGGGTTGAGCTGGGCAGGGACTTATCCCTGCAAGCCCTTGACTAAAAGAGTGGGTGAGACGTTCTGATGTGTTTTGTGCTTAGCAGCGGCTGATGTAGCACCGCAGTATCGGCAGTGTCTTCTTCTGTATTTTTTGTATATATTTTCCTTAGCCCCTTCTTGCAACTGTGAGGAGTTCAGGAAGCTCATTTTTTTTGTTTAGGACAACAGCATGTCAGTTGTATCTGGTCATTGATGCTGGTTATCGTGTACAGCTTCCCTGTACCTAACTTGATTTCTCATTTGAAAAATCGAAGGCTGTTTTACTGTGGAGTTGCTGCTAATACCATGACAACATCAGTGAGGCCAGGGCTGCCTTTTTGAGAATGAACTAAATTTAAGCAACTAAGCTGCTATTTAAGCAACTTCTTTTTTTTCTATTTCCTTTTTTTTTTGCTATAAAGTTTATACCCTTGGATTAATATGTAGTGAACTAGGTGTACGAAAAATATGCTGTTTTCAACACTTGCACTTTTAAGAGTAAGCCTTCTTTTTAAGCGTGATTGCTTAGGGCTGTATATATTTCACATGCTGGGACTTATGAGGCAACTCCAAACTAAGGAATTGGAGTTTCTGAATATTAAATCCCCTTTTAATAACATGTTCTTACTACAACACTTAAAATGCTTGGCAACCAACAAAAGCCCCATCCAAGAGGGGTGTACTACATCTATTTAAAGATATAAAAGAGTTGCCTTCTGGATTCCATTCAATGATGTATAAGGGGCCTGACCTCTCCTTTAGTTCTTTTCATATTGCTATTACGTTTCCCATGAATGATTTCCCTCCCCCCAACCCTTTAACTTTTCTAATTTTGTGAAAGAAACCAAGGAGGATTGGCAGCTGGGCACTAGCAGAAAATCTTAAGCCATTTTATTTTACTTTGTAACATACGTTTGGTGTTGTGTGTGGGGAAGAAAAGAAAAAGTAATGAGAGTCTCCAAGCAGTATAGCTTAGAGTAGGAAAAAGTCACAGAAAATCATTTATAATCACCTAACAGTTTGGGAAGAAAAGTCAAAATTATTCATTCTCACACTCATGCTTCAGAGTCCTTTAATAGTGTTAGTTATCAAGAAGACTCAAGTACTCATTTTTTTCACTGAAACTTCAACACCTGCAAGCATCATCTACAAACATGGAAACATAGGAGTAGCTTGTGATGCCCACATGGGAGGGGACTGGATGCTTTTAACCAAAGGATTTTTTATTTGTTTTAATTTTATCTATTAGCATGGTTGAGATGTAGATAAGCTTTCTAACAAATACTTCTTTGAGTGAGAAGCAGAAGCAGCAAATGTCAAAGTTAATTTTTTTAAACACATTCTTGCCATGAATTTTCAGTGTAGCTGACAAAAAACTCCAGAGGGGCCTTGCTGCAGACAGCCTATGGGTAATTTCACTTTTTCTTTTGTTGTAACACACAATTCATGCTTCAGGATATTAGCACAGTCCTGTATGAAAAGGGCAGTGCACAAGGGTGCTGGTGCACAAAAGCCATCAGAAATGTGGAGATCTATATGTGTTTTGCTGCACAATAGCTTCACCTCTAAAGCTAGTGCTTGGTGACGTGGAGGTTAGCAGAGATGGAAGCTGTGCACTGCTGCTCTCCAGGACTGGCTATAACAGGCCTAATGGATCTCTGAAGCTTTCTTCAAGCTATTTTTATTTCTGCTGAGTAATTTTGCTAAGCTGCTCCTCAAGCAGAGGACTGGAGAAGAGTTTTTCCCATCTCCAACCTTGGCCTCCCTGGCCCGGGGTTGTAAGCGCATACTCTGCTCTGAATGGAGATGGGGAGACTTAAGCACATGCTTATATGCTTTTCTGAATAGGGATAGAAGTAAGCACAGATTGAAGTGCTTTCCTGAACCAGGATCCTCTTGTCCTCTTTGTGTGAATTTTCCCGTGCTTTGAATTCTTTTACTCAGCAGAGACCAGCTGTATGCTCAGTTGAGCAGTCCTTGCTACTGCCTTTCCAAGGACAATTTCTGCCTCAACACGAGGAGCTCTCCAGCATCCAGCTTGCTAACATTGATACCTGTGGTATTTTGTAACTATAGGCGATTTGCAGCTTTGCTGCTCTATATGACTTCTTTTATTTTATTTTATATTTTTTATTTGCACTTGTTAAGCTTTCTAAGATTTGCTAAGCTGCTTTCTTTAAATAGAAAAAGGCAGAATCCTCTTTGGATCACATTTTGCTTTGAATATAGTTGCTAAATTCCAGTGACTAATCTTTTTGGAGGATGGTGTGAGGCAGAGTAGAGTGTAATGTATTTTCTGTACGACCAGGTTCCTTTAGTTTACATAACAAAGAGCAAACAAAGAAAAAACACTCTAAAACTTGTTTTTCCTTTCTACTGCTCTGATCCATTTAAGTTCCAAAATGATGAACCCAGCAGACTTCTGGAAAGCATCTTTTTTTAATAGAACGCTCTATTTAGAGGACAGTTGTTGGATTGTAACAAAAAACAATCAAATTTCAATCCCCTATTCATAAACCTACAAGACCGCTTGTGTTCGGGGGGCTGCGTGCTTGCTTTCTGCTTGACAGAAAGCTAGAACCATGCTTGCAAATTCTTGGTTTGTTTTTCTTCTCTCACCCCCCTCGGGTAACACAGCATAATAGAGAGAAACTCCACAGCAAGAAATGGGAAGAGACCTCCTACTGAGGGGTGCTACTTAAGATACAGATCATTGGCATTTACCAGCCCTATAAAAACAATATTTTCCCAAACCCTCTGAGTCTTACTCCACAGTTTATAAAGCGTAAGGCTACAAAAGCCAGAAGTTTGGTGCAGCGGATCCAAACAATCCCCTTTTCAGTTTCTGGGGTACATTTGACATGTTTTAATAACCTATTGCTTCATCTTTAATTCCACATTATGTGTTTTGATCTCTACCTCGATAAAAACCATGTGGCTCTCTTGTGAGATCTCACTTAGGTGCTTATCTGGTACAAAGAGGCATTTCTCCTGGCTAATGTATTTAAGCCTTTAGATAACCTGTATTGTGATACATCTATCACACTGCTGGTTTGGTGATAATTCCAAAGGCTGAAGATGGTACAAACTATTTCCATTTCTTTTTCTACTTTTTTCTACTTTTTATCATACACATTTTTCAGAATAAAGCAATGATAAATACAAAATGCAAACAAATATCATTAAAACTTTAAGAATTGATTCATTTTAGCATTTAGAGCTCAATATTAGCTGCTCGTGTATCTGACTGACTTGTATTCTGATTAACTTTTTAAAATATAGACTGATAACAAGATGCTAATCCACACTATTTCTAAATTTGCGTGTTTGTATTTAGAGGGAAGTATTTTTCTGCATTTGCACAAAATGCAAAAAATGCAAGACACTAATCCACACTATTTCTAAATTTGCATGTTCGTATTTAGAGGGAAGTATTTTTCTGCATTTACAAAAGCACTAATTTATTAGAACAATATTGAGAAGTGGAGTTCTTAAGTGAAATGAAGTGAGAATTGAAGTGACGGATCATAGCTAGTTTCTTAAACGTGTGAGAAAATCTGCATCTAGTATTTAGCAGTTTTTACCCTGAAGGAAAAAGGAATTATGGAATTCCCAAGATCAAAATAAAACTAATGCAAGTAAGTTGCTTTGTGGGAGTCCTGAGTCAAAGGAAACATCTGGTCCTGTGCCCCCTTAGTGGGACATATGGTACATACTGCAGAGATGTCATCCATCAGAGTCCACAAGTATGGCTGGAAAAGCAGAATTAGTTTTGCTATCTAAAAGGGGAATCTAATTTATACAACAGTTATTTAAGGGGGATGGGAGGAGGAGAGAAAGAAAAGCATGTTGATCAGAAAGGTACTTCTGTCCTCTCTTTCACCTTAAAATAGCCAAAGCTTTTGAGAAGTTTGTTGGGCACAAGGAATCTGTTCCAGGCACAGTTTCTTTGGAGTGAAACAAATTTTGAAGCACATCGTGTTGTTTTCAGAATAATGGTCCAAAAATCCTTTCATGCATGTAATGATAGGAAATCATCATGTTTGAGCTTTGTCCAGGCATTATTTTTTTTTTTCTTCAGCATTAATTTACATCACTAAGAGAAGTGCTATGAAAATAAGCTTCCTTTCCATTTCCAAACCTGCAGGTAGTGCTTCCCATGCTGCTAGGCACCAAGTAAATAGTTGTGCCCGTCAAGGGAAGCACATTAAAATATGGTTAAACAGAACCTCGGCTCCTCAGCAAGACCCTCTGCACAGTGATTTAGGACTTTTTTATGCCTGTGGGGAGAGAATGCAGTTTTTCCTCCTCTGTGCAGGAGAATATTCACAAGCACTTTTTGTTGTTTCATGAATAACCGTATTAAAAGGGGAGGAAGAGATGTTATCTGTCAGACCCTTTTAGTGTCATAGCGCCTAACTTTGTATAGCCCATACAGAGACTGCCAGGGATGCTTTTTTTGGATCCTCTTGGAGTGCAGCTTTTCTCTTTAAGCCGCTGCGTAATGGACTCTTAATCCCTGCTATGCTTCCTGCCCCCTCAGAGACACTTTAGCCCAGTGTTGATTTTTGTTTACCCTTTTTAACTTTAAAAAAAACTCTCACCAGCCAAACCTCCGAGTCTACGAAAGACCTAGGAGATAGGTGTGAGAAATGCTGCTCTTTGTCAGCGTGGAGCAGGAACGCCGGCGCGTATCCTGCGCAGGATGCTAATGAAGGGCCTGCCGGGGTAAAACCCCGCTGACCTTTGTGCCTCGTGCTAATTTCCATCCCCCCTTCCGCGCGGCCCCCGAGCGAGCGTGGCGGTACAGTAGGAGCCTTGTCCATGCCGGGCACGAGCTCTGCGGGCTGCCCCGACTCCCGCTCGCAGCGCTGCTGCTTAAAGAGGCTTTTGTTGGCCCGGGGAGGGCGACGTGCAGAGCCCACGTTGGCCTTCGCTGATTACAGATCGCTAGTTTTGCTGGGCAAGCCCGAGCTGGAGCTGGCTAATGATCGAAGATGGCTGGAGCTGGTTGTTAAACGAGTCCCCTGCTGTACCACGATTGCAAGGCCCTTGAGACCACCACACAGTGTGGGTAGAGGTGGCCTGTGCAGGCAGTGGGGCTGAGGCGGGGGGCGAGGACAGGCTGCCACAGGAAAGAGCCCTGATGCAAACACAGGCCTGTTTAATTGTGGCTCCCAGGTCTTGCTTTGAAGGTTTAAGCTTTAAATTTTCATCTGCTTGGGGAAGAGGAGTCACAGGTGGGTGCTGCTCTGTTGTCACCTCACTGTTCCCACCCTGTCATCTGCGTGAAAAATCACCAGGGCCCATTCCAGAGTGGTCCCCACAGAGCCAACGGGGGGTTCAGTTTCAGGACCGAGGCGGGTAGCTGCTGTTCAAGTGAAGGGTTTTCAACCCTTGTTGAAGGTGGCAACCACCCCTCTGCCCCGTGGGCACAAGGAGCCTCCCTTGGGCAGGACAGTCCATGTGGGGACGCGTTGCTGCCCTCCTGCCGAGGAGCGTGCGGCGATGGCGTGTCCTGCTCTGATGCGCCTGGGTCTTTCTTCCGCAGGCACCGTGAAGGTGAAGAGCTCCAACATACAAGTCGGAGACCTCATCATCGTTGAAAAGGTTCGTGTGTGGGGGCTAGCTGCAAAACTTTTTTTTGCACAAGCCTGTAAAAAAGGGAGTATTTTGAAATCTAGTTTGCTTTGTGCTTGGCTCAGAGTATTGAGTGCCAGGTATTATGATATTTAATCACTTCTTTTTTTTTTTCCTCAATTTTTTCTCCCCATCCTGAAAATAGCATGATAGTCTTTAGAAATAAGAACAAATCTCCATGCAAGTAAGCGTGCACCCTAAAAGCATCGTTATGATAGTATTGAGGACAGAAAAAGGATGCTATGCTCAAGATGCATGTTTCCACTAGCGCAGGGCTTCTTGAAAGAAAATCAACACTAGTCTAAAATTCCCTCGTACCTCCAGGGTTGCTCAGTGGCTCTTTTGTAAACCTAGACGTTAGCGCGGGCTGGTCAGTGGGAGCTGGCACCGGTTATTGTTCTGCACTTGGGATTCTGCAGGGAAGCGATTTTGGGGTTGAAAGCAACATGAATGCCAAGCCCAGGCCGACAAAGAAATACACATTCTCCTCGCGAGCCCTTTGCCTCGTCACCGTGGGGCTGGGGATGGAGGTCGCGCACGCGTGCGGGGCTCCGTGCACAATAATGGCCTTTCTTCTCGCAACAGAACCAGCGGGTCCCTGCTGACATGATCTTCCTGAGGACGTCGGAGAAGAATGGTAAACATCTGGAACCAATTGTCAAAATAGTCATTAACCTTTCACTGGTTGCTTAGATAAAATTGTCTTTTGGAAACATGAAAGAAGTAGATAGTAGTTAAATTTTAGGGAGCCAGAGAATTTAGAAATTTTAGTGGAACGCTGCTTGTCATGTTGTTATACACTAATTTTTGCTTAATTAAAGGATGGAGATAATTGGAATCAGTGGCTTGCACTGTTGATGTAAATCATTTTACTTACCATTCAGGTTTGTTTTGTTAAGTGTGAGATAAGGAGGGGTTTGGTCAGAACATTTAGAAAAATATAAAGGCTAATGAGAATGTTTTAAATATCTTGAAAATATAATGCAGCATCTCATTGTATCCAGACTGTTGGAAGGAACTGAGTGCGTGGTGCAAGAACGACGTTATTTTCCTTCCTGCAACATTAACAAATGTTGCTCTAAATCGGATGCTGTTTTCAGGGCAAGAAAAGTGTCCTAGCTATGAAGCAATTTCATGAGTTACTGATGTTCCTAAAACACATCTAGAGGGAGCACTAATTGCTGTTGAAAACCTACAGGGTCTTGCTTCTTGCGCACCGATCAGCTGGATGGTGAGACGGACTGGAAACTGCGCCTCCCCGTGACCTGCACCCAGAGACTGCCGACTGCTTCTGTAAGCCACGTTCCTACAAAACACTTCACTTGCCAGCTAAGCATGTATGATTTATCTGCAAATGTTCAGTTCCTTCAGCTAATCAGCTGTTTGAGAAAAATGGTAAATTTAGAATCGCTTTGCACATAACCTCCATCAAACACTGTGTTTTCCAAGATCCTCTAGCAAAAATAATTTGCATGTTCAAAGAAAGAAAACAAAGAGAATGTGAATACCTGGGATTTTTTTGAAATTCTCCCTGTAAAACACTCAGTAAGTTTATTTGATACAATATTTGGAAGAAGGACATCCATTAGCGGAGTGAACAGTTCCTACGTGTGAAGGAGTCAGCAGTGAAAGCATTGTGCAGAATAGGCATATCTTCTTATC
>NW_010585330.1:11419-22691 GCF_000705375.1 Tinamus guttatus
GCCCGCGCTCGGGATGCGCCGCTCGGGAGGGAGAAACCGCGAGAAGGCTCCTCTGGAGGGCAGGAAGGGGCACGCGCACGAGTCTGGCCCCCAGGAGGCAGCCGAGCTTGTTTCTCAACTGAACCGTATTTCTAGGGTGCTTCTTTCTTTTTTTCCTTCTTTCTTTCTCGCTTTTTTTTTCTTTTTTTTTCTTTTTTCCCCTTCTCCTTTTCCTTGTATTGTTCTCCAGGGCAGCTCTGTGGATCGGGACCACCTCCTTCATGATTCTGGTTCTTCCCGTGGTATTTGAAACCGAAAAGCTGCAGATGGAGCAGCAGCAGCAGCTGCAGCAACGACAGGTGAGGCCAGAGTGCCAGGGCCCTCCCCAGCCATGGTCCAGCCACAGGTTCCAGTTACCTGCCTGCCCCTGTGGTTATCCAGGAGCAGAAAAACAGGAAGAGGGTCACTTGTTACGTGTTACAGTCCCGTTCATCCCCCTGCCTAGATGCTCTGATCGGATTCTTTCCCTTGCTGGAGGAAGCACAAGTCTGTTTTTATGGTTAATGGCAGCGCAGAGGTGACAGTGTAAATCCAGGTGGTCAAAGAGAGGAGAATTCCCACTGCTGTCAGGAGGTTCATCCAGAACAAATGGAAATGGAGGCCTAGGGTGCTGCCTGTGCTCTTCTGCGTCTTCCCTCTCCTGTGTCTCCTCTGCTTTGTATTTGAGATACAAAGGGTGCTTTTGTATCCCCTGCCATTTCCATGAGTAATCGGGTGGATCCCCCCAGCACTGCCGCACTTTGTATCTGCAGCTCTCTGGAGCAGGCTGCTCCTCTTTGTAGCTCTTTAACTGACCTGGCTTCTTCTCTTACAGATTCTACTAGGGCCCAACACAGGGCTTTCCGGGGGAATGCCAGGGGCCCTGCCTCCTTTTCCTGGAAAAATTTAATTTGGAGAGGCTGCGCTGGATTTGTATCATGTGGGAAGACCTTGAGATTATGATAGATTGAACTGTTGATTTGTTGGGCCAGGGCATTTTTGTTTGTTTTTATTTTTGGCTGTACTTTGGGACATTAACCTATTCATAATGTAGAGGGAAGTCTCCTCTCTGGACCTGATGATGGCTCCTGTCTGCGTTCTTCCCCCATAGAAGTCACAAGTCTTTTATTTGATCAGTATGTCAGAACCAGTTACAAAGACTTGAAAAGGAGTTTCTCTTCGAGACTCCTGTCCACTCAAATAACAGTTATAAAAAAAATTCCATGCTGGGGTGCAAGTCAGGCTTCAAGTCATCAATTCGAAGAAAAATCCTTGCTGGCTACCACAAGGCCAAAGGACATCAGGGAGAGGAGGAGGAGGAGGCAAAGAGAAGGAAGGGCAGCAGGCATCTGTGCCTGGGGAAAGGAGTCTCTGGGAAGACGTGGGTGCAGATGCGTTCACTGCAGTTTCATGCATGTGTGTGTGTGCGCGTGAATACCAAGAGAGCAGCAGACTGGCTTGAAGATCATCACATCTATGCTGATCTGATGCTTTTTTTTTTTTGTATTGAATATTAAATAAATTCAACCCGAAAAGTGTGATTTTACTAGATGTCTGTTGAGAGGCTCAGTTCCTTTCTTGCCTCATGGCACAGTATGGCAGGTGGCGCCTCTATTCCAATTCTACCTCACTCTAAGAGACCAACTTCCAGTTTTATAACCAAAGAAAAAAATTTATTTTTCCTTTACATACTTTGTTACAGAACAATTCAGTTAAACATACAGAAGTGATAGGACATTTATATGGAAACTTTTCCATTTTTAATATTTGGTTAAACAAAATACATCTCTGTAAACAAACCCAGACGAGGCTCTAACAAAACCAAACAAGCAAGAAAACAAATGTGGGCTTCTCCGCTCCCCAGTGGGGGGGCCTGGATTGGTTTGCCCCCGCTGTCTGTCACTGCAGCGCTGCTTCCCAGCAGGATGTGATCATGCAGTTTCCCTTTACCTGAGCAGCTGGATCACAGTAATTTCCCCCACAGGAAAGGTGCTGACATACAAGGAGAGGAAAGTAGCCCCAAAGAATTTTAAAACATAGTTGCATATTGTGCACTGATCCATTGGCTTGCAGTTTTCATGCAAACGGAGTTTCTTCAAAGTGCGCTTTTAATCAACATAGAATATGTTGTTGTTGAGATTCATTTTTCTCCTTCCCCTCTTGAAGAAATGGCTTCAAGTCATGAGCAGAATGCCTACACCCCTTGCACTCTGCTTGTAAAGTGTTTAAAAATGTTACCAGCTGGTATTGGTCGTTGGAATGTGTTAACAGGACTTTTTATAGAAACAATAAGTTTTTTAAAACCTAAGAGCCATTTGGCCTTGTCTTCAGGTGGCTGTGCTCAAAAAGACTCCGAGATGGCGCTGCTGGATGTCCAGGCGTCAGCACCCGCCATCCCTGTCCTGCTGCCACAGGGCCCCTTTTCTGCTAAAGCCCCATTTTGGTGGTCTCCCGCTTCAAACACCAGCTCACACATTGCGGATCTTTCAAGGAACTTCAGAAAAAAAGTAGTTAAAACCACCCTCTTTTCAAAAGCTCAAACACCAGCAATGAGTTTCACTCTGAATGGAGCAGGATCCCTCAGCTCCTCTACTCTGCTGGCAGTACCAGTTAAAAAGAGAAGACATTGGATGTGTCAGGGAGGGAACAGACAGCCAGGAAGCTCTCAACACATTAATCCCATCCAAACTGCAGCATTTCCTCACTCTGCTGAGGAAGGAGTAACTGAGCTAAAGATCACCCAGGTTACAGGGAAACAGCAGATGGAGCCTCTGGTTACAGTCTCCCCATCTAGTCACTTTTCCCAGGAAGGAAAGGAGAAAAAGTGACACAACGGAATGTTTGTCAGTCACCACAAAGAACTTGGTTCAGTGACTGTGCCGGAGTGTCCCTAATGCCCATTGACTTGAGTTGGACCCTGTGCGTCTCCCACACTAGCTACTACGAGCTATAAAGAGGGAGAAAGTGCCCATTATAAAGGCTTCCATCCTCAGCTGAGTTTCCTTCAGAACTTGAGCTTGCTTAGAGAAAGTCTTCCTTTGAGAAAGGCTTCCTTTTGGGACAGTTTGTGTGACTTTAGCTACTGCAGGTTGGATTTCTGGAAAGAGAACAACAGGCAATGAATTCCTCTCCAATCCCCCTCAGTTTTATTCCTTTCTTCAAGCAACCCCTAAACTACCAGGTAACCATGCAGGAAACCAGAAGATCATCAAATGTTAAAGAGAACAGAAACACCCAACACTGCAGAGAAACCCAAACAGGACACAGCCTTTCTCAGTTCAGAAACTCCAGATTCCTCATTTAGCCTGTGCTACTGTTTCCACACTGCTCTTGCCAGCCACATATTGCCAAACCACTGCTCCGCTATGTACATAAATCCTTGGAGATACTGTGGTAGAATCCTCCACCTACCCAAAGAATTTCTTGAAAGATGACATCATTTTTGTTATTGTCCTTTAACTCCTGGCAAGAACCATCCCAAAGCAGTAGAGCTGTGCTGAGCACAGTATACTCTTAGTGTTTGAAAGTGTCCTGAGAGACCCTTTTGAATTGCAAACATCTTCACAGCTGTTTTGGAGGGAGAGGCTCATGAAGATGAGGAGGGTGCTTGGCCCCACACTTCCTCTAGACAAACTCCAGCCAGAGCAGCTGGTGTGAGCCCCAGCAGGAGCAGTGTCCACACACAGCCTTGCAAGGCGTGGGGAGGGGGAGACCAGCAAACTCCAGGCACCTTGGCCTCAACGCCCTGTTTTGAAGAGCACACTGCATTCTAGTTAACTTGAGAGCATGCAGCTCATTTGCCTTTGCAATTAAAGTGATTGGCTTCCAGTTTCCTCCACTCTGCCATTAATTCTCTCCCCCCGCCAACACCTTCCCCAATATCCTATGTCACTGCCCTATTGCACCAAGAAGAAAGAAAAGAGCCAAACAAAAGCAAGTTCCAGAAGAGAAGACCGGGGGCACCCGTTATCCAGGCTGCAGGACGTTGGGGGGTTGGTGAGGGGGAAGAGCTGTAGTGAGAGGATAGAGTTGGTCCAGGTCATGTCACACGTCAGCTCTCCAGCTCTGATGTGCTTCCACCTCCTCGGGCACCACCAGCAGCAGTTCACAGTTTTTTCCTCTCAGCTGGTGTTTCAAAAATTTCCTATGGGAGTGAGAAACAGAAATAAACTACTGAACATGGAGCTCTTTAATTTTTTTCCTCCAAAATATAGTAACGGCCCTTCCCACATACAGAACTTCAAGACTCCTGTTTACTAACCATGCAAACACAAGAAATGTGAAAGAATTCCCCTGCACTTTTAGTTATCTTTGAACAAAATGCACATTAAACTCTAATGAATCCAAAACACTTCCACCAAGCAAGTTATTGTAGAATGAACTAGACATGATCTTAACCTCCTTAACTGAGTATACAGATGTCACTTTCCAATTTTTCCAAGGACATTTTGTTCTCTTGAGGTGACCAAAATAGAATAGAATTTAGAAGTTTGGTTCCTTCAGGTCTCCAAGTTAAAGAACCTCACTGTGTTACAAAATAATTCCAACCGATCTGGAACACTTGTGAGAAAATCATCATTTAGATGTTCTTATCAAATAGCAGCAGCACATGACCTGGGATTTGAATTGGTTCTGCAGTGCCTCTTTGCCTCTAAGCCTTTTCCAATAAGAAACTTGGATTGTCTTCAATAATTATGCAAGTCAGATCTAAGTTTTCTCTAGTATCTTTCAGCCCAGACTTCTAAAATTATCTATAAAGGAAGTCTTTATTGCTTGCCGATAAGCAGTGTACCCAGGATAATCTGCATAGCTGCTGGTGGATTTTAAAGAATTGTACTACTTTATCCCAGAAGTTCACAACAGGGTTGCATTCACTTTACCAAGGATTTAAAGGCAAGGCAGATTCTGCAAATACGGCTCACATGCAACCCTTACATTAGAACAAGCCTGAGACAGCAAAGCTGCTAGTGTAACTGTCGAAGAAGATGAGATGGAGGTAAATAACAGTTAGGAATAGGTTGTCTTTTACAATCAAAGCAAGTTATATCAGCAATCTTGTGTTAAGGTTGAAGGAGAAAGCAGAGTCGAGCAAGAAATGCAATACAGGCAAACTCTTCCTAGCAAGCAGCTTTTACTGCTGTCAAGAATAAGGCTGCAGCTGCACTTTTCATTTGGAAGGATTTTTATTGGCAACATAGAGACACACACCCCACTAGCAAAGAGGTAAAGGCTGGCTGGTAATCTCACATCTCACAGAGGCAGCTCAGCTAGCTATCAGACCTGACCTCTACATTCATTGCAGTGACAGAGACAGCCATGTAAAAGATAAAGTCAGGCTCTACTGAGCTATTGGCTAAAGCATTTCCCTAGTTTTAGGCAAAATGGACATAAGCTGACATGGAGGCACAAAAATCTCACTACTCATTAATTTTCGCTCTTGGAATTCAGCCATAAAGATCTCAAGCACTATTTTTTTAAGGACAGATTCTCCACTTCCGTCAGGAAAGAATTTGAAGAAGGCTAGGATAAAAAGAAAACAAAAAGTATATATATATATCTCCACCTGAGCTCACTTTCACCTCCAATCCACTCGGGCATCTTGAGTTTGGAGTCGAGGTTGTAGTAGGTGCCTCCCACCTCCCGGACACAGATCCAGTGCTGTCGTTTGAGGGGGAGCTTCAAGGGACCCCAGCAAAGGCTGGAGGGCAGATTCATGATGAAGCCCATCACATTAGACAGGGCAATGACATTAACATCTCTGAAACAGCAGAGGAAACAGACAACAGTAAGATTACATTTTGGTACTTCCGCAGCATCTCTTCCTTGTTTTGTGAACAGTGTCTCCAGAAGCTTCCCAGCTGCACCACTTCTCAGTACCTGCGCTTGTCCCACCAAACCGCTTCATAGCCCTTGGTCTGCAGCGCTGCCATGATGACGTTCACGTCGTAGTTGCCATTCCCCAGCATACTCTTCTTGTGGGGTGTCACCATGGTGTTGGGAGAGAGCCTGCAAAGAAAACAGGGGACTGTTTATGGGGCCCACATCCCAGTTTCATCTCCCTATCAGATCCAGGGCTGGAAGGGGCTAGTTCATGTATTAACAACTCAAATCCTGTATTCAGTTTTTCTTTAATACATGAACTACTCCATTTCCCTCTTATGCCCTCAGGCAAAGAGGCTGAAAGGCCTAAATAATGCATTAAGAACAACTTTGATGTATGAAATCTCTAAAGATCCTAGCTTTGATGCAAAAGAGACTGCAAAACAGAAAGCTTTTTTCCTCCGGAACTGGTGCTTCTGAATTAATGCTTCAATTATTTTTTCTTCAATGTCAGTTTGCCATTCAGAATAACAGATATTACAGTTTGAAGAGTTTAATAGTCAGCATCAATCTTTAAGACAGGCTGAGGATCATAAAAGCCAGCGTAGCCTGGATGCAGAAAGAACTAGGTATCCCCTCCCACCTTCATAAACAAAACAATATCAAGACATAGTTTTCTAAAGCATTATATTGCCATTGCTATAAAATAATAAAATCCATTGCTATTGGTAACTTAATAGCTAACCTTATTGCAAATACATCTTCTAAACTTTTATTCAGAACCTTGGCTAGACATCACTTGCATTACTGTAGCATCTAAAATTCCAGAATCTCAATCCATTTTGTTACATTCAAAATATAAGATGTAATTGTTGTACAGATGTGGATGACGGATGCAAGACTATACACACAGCAAAAACCTCAGTCATTTGTATTGTGTTTCCCTTTTAAGAACGGGAAATGAAGGAGGGGTGAGTTATTAAAAAGTTAAAAAAAAAAAAAAAAAAAAAGAGAGAGGGAAAAGCGGCAAGTGGGCTTCTACATCTAGGAAAAACAAGTGCAGAGGAAAAGCAGGAGGGCCCAACAGCAGTGACGTGCAATGCAAAACTGAGGAAAGTCAGCCCCAAGATCACTTTGGTTGAAGTGCATTCACTGCTCATTTGATTGGCCAGGGCTCCATTAGCTCTGTCAGCACAAAGTTCAGATGCTTCCCACCACTTGGGCAACCAAGTTTCACCTGCCTCTTCCTCCAGTGCGCTGCCCCTCAAAACTCACCATCTTCCTACACGCTGCCTGCTTGGCCTTTAGCAAACTGCAGGCAAACTTTGGTCAGTGAGAACACCTCAGTCCTCTGCTTTCCTCCCCTGACATTTGACAAAAAGTAGAAAACAATTTTGAGGAGGCAGTTTCAGATCAACGAGGGCAAAAAATAGTACCTGGCTGCATTAGCCAAGAGTTTTCCGACAGGTGAGTAGGCAATGCAGTAAACTGACTAGAGAGGCGATTTAGCTGCAGAAGGGAGAGGAACCTGAAACAACACGGTAAAATACAACACTATTAATATCCTACTGCTGCACACTGCTGAGTGAGGCTGAGAACCAGAGATTCCCACCTCCGTATCGTAGAATCTTTATTCTATGAACCAGAGATTCCACTGTATCTTGTTAGTGCTTCCAGTACCTCCATAAAGCAACATCACTGAACCCCAACTAGGTCTCCAAGAACATTGCCTCAAGCTATTAACTCTGAGAGCTGGCGAGCTACAACGGAAGTTTTCTAGTTGACAGAGCCCTTCGGGTTGCACAAGCACCCTCTTGTGGCACAGGTTTTCAGAGAAGAGCTTATCTGAGCACTAAAGGAATGCATTTATCTTGGGGCCCCAAAGCCACAGAAATACAGCACACACTGGCAGAGGCAATAAACTCAAAGGGCTGTTATTTGTGAGCAAACTTTCATCAGGAATTGCCTTAAGACATTCATATTTACAGATGCCTAAATAAAACACACAGTCACCAAGAACAATTGAAGGGATTCTGATCACAAAAGAAACTAAGCTGCCTTCCCAAAATTAATTTCATATCTAGAGACTAAACTGCGAAAGCAAGACTGGCAAGTTCGACAAAATCCTGGGCATAGCTTTCCAAGCCAGGAACTTTTGTCAGCACGTTATCTTAATGGAATGAGCTCTGACACAGTTGTCTTGCCCAAATCAGGTCTCAACCCACAGACTTAAGTGAAGAACTTTTGTCTGCATGTTCTCAGTGGTGCATGGAATTGCAAACAAACCTTTTTGCTTCCCAGAAAAAAAAAAAAAAGCGCTAAAGCGCTATCAAAAATATATTTCTTGTATTAGAGGAAAGAAGGAGAGCTGTAAAATCAGAAAAGGGTTTGGGCAAAGTTTTAGCATACGTCATTATCAGCCTACATGGTCTTTATGCAGTAGGATACAGCAAAGAGGAAATTAATAAACAATGTAGTTCAATTATTCAAGGGACACAGGCAAAGTTAGAGAAAGCTTAAACTTATGTATGATTCCATTTCCTTCTCCATGCCAGGTTTACACTATACCTCTCAACATTTCTGTAGCTTACTAAATATTCATCAATCCTTTATCAAATTTATTAACAAAGAATGAGAACAAAGGCAGGAGAGATGCATGGAAAATTGACCATTTAAAGGGCAGCTAAGTCCACCCTAAACAAAGCAAAGAACTATATACAAGACAATCTAAGATGGATGCAATGGATGAAGAGGTAATGGAAATTTTTATCCAGAGTTTATAGTTCATCCTTTTCTGAGAGGAATTTCTATGTTGCTTTCATACTCTTGCAAGTTGAATAAATCCTTATATCTTCACCTAAATATTAAGGTGGAACAATCCCAGTCTGGAATGAAGACAAGTTCTTCCTCCAAAGGCAAGAGGTCTGACAAGGTTACCATCCCACTCTTTCTGAGAAGTTTCACTTCAAAGCTGTAAACTAATTCCTCTCACCAAACTGAATGAAAACCAGCTAATTAGACCATCACACTATTTCTACCACATGAACCAACTTTATTTGCTTGAGGCCAACAGAAATCCAGCTGTGATTAAGTTTCTGACAATTCCTGCTCCGGAACAAAACTGTAGGGTTTTTACACTAGATACAGTGTTTTGAAAGTGCTGCAGGTCAGCTTCACTGCATGAACAGGAATTTAATTTACAATGCTATTGTAAACAGAATTTCAATCTGTTATTTGAAGCTGTCCATCATCACAGTTCTTCAGCCAAAGAAAGGAACGTATGTACTTGATGAGTCAAGTACCACTTCCATAAATCCACTGACTTTCAGGAAAGCAGAAGAGGCAAATGGCTTCCAACTCATCAATACAGAACAGTGTGACTGCATTTTCTAGGTGCCTGTGAATACTGCAAACTTTGATCCATGACAGAAAGATCTTGATGCTTCATGGCAGCAATTCTGCTACATTTCCTACGTCACAAGCCACAATATGCTACCAAATGCCAGTAAGGCATACTTAAGTCTAACTTATGTGATAGTTACAGTACCTGCATGTTGAGCATCAGAGGAGACTCCATTTCATACTTGATTATTTTGCTTCACCAATGAAGGTCATGAAAACCCTCAAACGCACGCCCAGGAGAATTTCCACAGAAGTGCAGGAACATCTTAGCATAACATAAACCATCCACTGACTGCATTAGATCATTTACATTTAACCCAGTAAAAGAAGTGGTTTTTTTCAGTTTGTTTCAAATTTCTAACAATGCCACAGAAATCTAGCTACTGATATTAAGCCTAATTTGCCAGAGCACACATGATCTCACTAGATGATAAACATAATATTTCAACACTTGAAGAACATCACTTAATTACTTGATTAAGGAGTCACTCGCTTTGCAGAGCTTCTAATTTCTTGGAAGTGCTGTGGTACTACATCAAGAGGCTTTATGATGATCTATTATTCCTGCCACCTTAACTGTCCCAGGCCAACACCAAGATACATCATTAACACCAAAATAATATACCTACATCAGGCAGGGCAAAAAGGTGGAAGCCAAGTGCAAGATTCATTAAGAGCAGTGAGCAAGAAAGCAAAAGTGCTATCACATAAGAGTGCATGCAATAGAGCTCTGTTACCCAAACTTGAAAGCCTGAATAATTTGAAAAAGGAGTGAGAAAAAGGGAGAGGGCAAGGATCTCTGCATGGAAAACAAAACAATAATGCCACCACATAACACATTTTAAAGACAGAGTGAGCTACGTTCAGGCCAAAGCCATAGTACACTTTGAATATCTCCTTTGCTCTACTCCTCCGCCAAAATAACTCTGAATAGTGCTCCAAACAACAGAGCCAAGGGGAAACTAACACTGCCACTGCTGAGAGCATCCTACCTCTGAAAAATGTCCTGCAGGGTTTCCCTAGTGAAGGCGTTGCTGTCCTGGAAGACATTGTTGAGGGCATGGAGGGCACACAGCTCCCTACGTTGTTTCTCATGGTAAATATGTAGTGGTGGTGGCTGGGATGGTTCTGGTGAGTCTGATTTAGTCTTGTCACCTTTCCATGGCACGCAACTCATTTTCTCGTAGGGTGGATGAAGAGAAGGTGGTGAGAAATGAAGGAGTCTGAAGTTTCTTCCTCCACAGTCACAAATGCAGCCCACTGCCCCTTTTTCTTGGAGGCTAGTGCTGCTTCCAGCTCAGAAACCCTCCTCTTGTGCTTCAATATATTCTGTAATCTTCTCTGATGGCTGGTTTTAATCACTTAAAGATTTGCAACATACCTTCCCTCCCTCCACCCATACCCCATAAAACACGATATTTTCCCTCCCACGCATCCACCCTCAAGGAAAAAAAATATATATAGATAGATATCAAAAGATAGGAATCCCTTTAGTCTCAAGGTACCAACTGGAACTTGTCACATCGTTCCTTTTCTTCCATCTCCTTTGGTCTATAGCACCGCCAAAAGGGTATCCAGAGCAGGTAACAAAAAGAGGCCTGACTCCACCGTGCCCAAGTGGAGAAGGTGAAGCCAGCTTCTGATGCTGCCTGCAAGCACACGGGGACCTTACGGACTTATCAGCTGCATTCCTCCAGTCCTCCGAGGACGACTGAATCCAGGCAAGAAAACGCCAGCAGCTTGGGAAAGGAAACTGCCTCTTGCTAGGCCACAGAGGAAAACAAAACAAAACAAAACAGGTCCAGGCTCCAAATCTTCACAAGTCACCCCGTTCTTCTGACAAAGGGAAAGCTGCGTTAGCAGTGAACGCAGGCACCACGGAGCCCGCCGCGGGAGCACGGGGCCGAGCCCGCGGCCCGCCTCGCGCCTCCCCACCCCAGGCCTCCCCTCGCTTGCACAAGCGCGACAACAAACCCGCGGCGCCGGAGCTCCCAGCGCTCTCCGCCCGGCAGCCTCCTCCTCGGCAGCCTCC
>NW_010585330.1:24492-38310 GCF_000705375.1 Tinamus guttatus
CCCGGGCTTTCTTGGCCCTCTGGGAAGCGGCTCGGAGCTGGTAGCTTGTGCGCGCGAGGGCTCGGCGACAAGGGCGTCCTGTGCTCGCGCGCCGGGCTGCGGCGGCGCGAAAAAGTTTGTCCGCGTTACGCAGCTCTGTGCTGGGGTCCGAGGGACAGAGCTGTGAGCTGGTCTCATTGCCGTGGGAACAGCTTTCACTTGCATCTTGTGGAAAGCTTCGTCGTGGTGATACATTCGTGCCAAAGCCTGCCACAAACGACGTTGGTGGTCTCCAAGCTGCCTGATGTTTTCTCTCAATCACCGGTCCCTTTACCAGTTTGCCCTTTGCTGCTGAGGGTTTACAGTGTCCTGATGCCGTGTACTGCTCTGAGGCTTCCTGACAGCGTGATTTTGTGCACTTGTAATTATGTGCTTTAGGAGTCAGCATAGCCAGTGTTTCCTTCTAGTTCTCTGCTGCCCCCCCTCTTCATGCTTCCAGCCGGAGTTGTTTCCAAGTCCTGGATTTCCTTTGTGGAGAAGCAAAGAGAGAGAATGCCTGGTGTGTGGATGTAGAAACATGTGGATGATTGGAATATTCTTACAATGTGGTGCTGTATTAAAACAAACGTTATGAAGATGCCTTGTAAGAAAGTAAAGAACAGAAATTGCACCTGTGGTAACTACCAGGCCACCTGTTCATGTCCTAATAAGCTGGATGAGATTTTGGTACAGGGTGCCAGTGCCAGCCTGGGCTTTATCGTGGATGCAGCCAGCACAGAAGAGGGCGCAGGAGGGTGCTGAGGACTGTGTCACTGATTGCTGACAGCCAGGAACCTGACCCAAACTCGGCGAAGAAGAGAGGCAGATGCTCTTCTCCTGCAAACGCTACTTATGTTGTCAGCCAGTCTTCCACTTGCAGAAATTTGCAGGTGCTGTGGAGGTGACAGGTAAGCAGTTCTGTTTTATTGTAAGTTGTTTGTGTTCCTTATGGCAATAGGCACCTGCAATCTTCTTCGTCTTTTTTTTTTTCCCCCTCCTTTTCTGGAGCTCTCGTGCATCCCCATCTTAAATGAGAGCTCCCAGTATGAGCTCTGTCCGGTCTCTCCAAGTTAGTCTCCTGCTCTGTGCTCAGAACAACAGTCCCTTATGGTGAAAATGCAATAGGTAGCCTGGCCTCTCCTTCCCCTTCCTGCTTCTCTCCTCTCCCCATTATAATTTCTCCCTAGGTGAATTGCTGCCCTCCACTTTTTGCCTAAAACAGCGATTCCCACTGCCCTTTGTTTGCCAACTGTTTCTTCTGTCCTGGTTTGACCCACTACCACTCTGTTGCATGCTTTTCTGCTAATTCTCTCTTCTTTTTTCACCACTCTGTCCCCTCAGCTCGCCAGTGGTTTGATTGCTTCTCTTTTTGGAGAAGAACACTTTAGAGTTTAGTTTAGAGAAGAACCCTTTAGGATTCTGTTATCAAATACACGATGTTGGCTGTTCAAGCAAACAATTCCATTCATCAGCACAAATTCATTATCACGTTGATCTTAATGGATGTTTATTTGCGCTTCAGTAGAAACACACTGCAGTAATAATCAATCTTCATATCAAAAACATATCATGCAGAGCTTTTAGTGAGGCACAAATACTTTTTTACTTACATTAGATCTCCAGTGACTGCAAAACATGAATAGCTCTTGAGGTATGTATGTCTGCAGGAAATAGGAAGCAAAATCTCACATTACAGGAGGTGTGGATGTGAGACTGAAATACTGCAGGGCGTGGGGTTGCCTTTTCCGTAACTTCCCAAGGCCGGTGATAGCCTTCCAGCCATGCAGGCTATTAGGAGAGATCATTCCAGAGAACGTCAGCGCTACAGACCACGTAGTATTCAGTTTGCCCTTAGACTTTAGAAGGGGTTCCGTCTCTTTTGAGGCCTGCCTGCAGAAGGGCTGATGCAGCCTTAGCTTGGTCTCACTGGTGTCTAGAAACTGCTGTGGCCCCTTTCCTGCTGATGGGCGATGCCGAATGGCACAGTCCAGCCTGCCCCGTGGAGCAAGCGTGGGCAGCTGGCTGCCTGGGACTTGTACCTATCTCTGGTATATGGAGTTTCCCTAAGTCAATCCCAAAGCTAATCAGAGGAAAGATAGGAAAAACCTGCAGGGAAGGGTCTTTGGAAATGGCATCTCAAACTTAGGACAATTTTCCTTCTACGATTATGAGAATGAAATAATAACTGGTTGTTATTTTTTACCCTATAGGAATCTGAGGTTGCTCTACCCACGTGGCTGCTACTGTTAACTGCTCAATGCCTGTTGAAGTCGAAAGAACAAAAGCAGAAAATGTTGGCTTTGAAAACCTCTGAAAAACAAGAATTCATAGTGCAAGCACGGAGGGGACCTAGAGAGGTCAAGCTGGAGTGCCTGTCTCCGACCAACAAGTTGGCAAAGAACAGGCTCCCACTGTCCAGGGAGCTAGAGGAAATGGATCTTCAAAACAGTAAATAAGGTCTTGCAGTGATCCAGGAAACCGCAGAAATGGTTGGAGAGATGCAGAGGAGCCCTTTGGAATACTGACCAGCATGGGGATGTGTGACCCAAGAAAGCTGCTACTTGTTCTGCACATCCTTCTCTTGACACCCCACTAAGTCTCATCACAGCCGCAAGCTTCATCGGCTTCACGGTGGGCTTTGGAGAACTCCTGCTCTTAGAGACAACGGTTTGCCACAGGAACACGCTTCAGCAGCACCTTCCTGCACGGCAGTGAGCACAGCAGTTTGGAGCCAGATTTTGCTCTGTGCAAGCTGAGCCGGCGCGGATGCCCTCTGGTTCCCAGAGCCCCCAGCCCTCCTGCCCTTCCATCATGAGGAAAGGCTGCAGTGAGCTACTCGCCTGAAATGCCCCTGGTATTTTGGCCAACACCCTGCCCCCCACACTGCTGAAGCATTTCAACTCAGAAAAATGAAGTTGGTGCTCAGACTTGAAGAAAAGTTCACGTGTGCCTCTTCACTATTGACCCCTCTGTTATTTTGTTGATCTTTATGGATACAAGATCTTATTTACTAGCTGACCCAATGTCCCTGAACAACACTTGTGCATTAGCCTGTCTCCCGTGCTTCCAGGAGTTCCTGAAAGTGCTGACTAGGCAAAGCAAGTTCTGCATGTCAACACGAAGGCTCTCATTCCTGCCTTGATCAGGCCTCTAAATCTTTGCTAATTTTCCTCTCAGTAAATTTATATCCAATGCTCTTAAAAATAAAATCACTAATAAAGGCAAAACCCACTCCTCTGTAGCATCAAAAAGAGAGACTCTGTAGCATTGCAGAACAAACTGCCTTGTCACTCATAGTGCTTTGCAGACATGTCAAGTAATTCAAAGCCTTAGATAGGGCACACACCTGAAGTAGGTACATGAAGGCAATTTTGATCTTTTTTTTTTGTCCAGATGCGTGCACACTTTAGTTTTAAAAGCTGCTTAAGCAGTAGGTATGGGCATTTTGGTCCTATTGCACCCATAATTTCCAAAAAGAGCTTTATCTCTTATGATAGTCAGGTAATTCCTCTTGAATGAGCGTTGTCTTGGCTGTGCTACCAAGTCAAGCTCTTTAGTGAGAGAATGTAGGGCAAGGTTGAAGCTGTAAGCATTGTGTTTTGCTGTAAACAGTGTATTTTAGGAAAAATTGTTACAGATTTCAGACTGGCCTTGGTGCATAACAGAGAGAAATATCTCTCTGTTATCTTGATTAGGTACTGAGTGTGCAAGAGCTGCTAGCAAAAGTAGGGATTTCACTGAGTGTTGTAGTGTGTCATTGTCTCCCAGTAGGCAGGGAGCCCTTAGAGCTGCTGGCAAAAGAGCCTTTTTGGTGACAGCACGCGTCTCCAACACAGCAGCTATTGAGCTGCTGTGCCAGGGGGCTTGGTTGCCACCAGGTTTGCAGTCACAGAGGTAGCCAGAGAGAAGTAACCGTGTGACCCCAAATGAAGGTCTCCCCAGTTTGCAACTGCCGCACCGCCGTTGCGGTGACTCCATGGAGGTCCCTGAGGGAGTGTGTTCAGCTGTTTGACACAGTCCTTTGCCACGAGTGGTGCTCCGCAGAGAAAGGCTGTTTGCCAAAAACTCCTTCTGGAATCACTGTCTTCATTTTTTTTTTCTCCTATGTTTCTGTCCACTTTCTCATGATGCATCTGCAGGGAAGGGCCAAGGAAGTTGTCGTTGCTGCAGTCAAAGCTGACCCAGCTGCTGGCTTACAAAACTGCAGTTCTTCACTGGTGAAATGTCTCATTGTGCTTGTACAAACTGCTTCATATGCCCGTTCGTCAGCATTGTGGTGTGAAATACCTGAAGTTTTGTTAACAAATTTTTAAATTTTCAAATTCTGTCCTTCTCCTCTGTCCCCTTGGAAAGGAAAAGGGGAAACACTTATAAGATGCTCTAGGTTTAGATTTCTAGGAGTGCAACGTGGTGAGGTCTTGCCTGCTTCTGCTTGCTGTTCCGTCATGCTTTGCAGAATAGTAGCACCATTTGCAAGGGAGGCTGGTTTGAGTCCCTAGCTAAGCATTTTTTGGGAGGAAGAAAACCCTTCCTCCTTCCCTTGCATGGAGACATGTATTACGCAGAAGTAAATGTAGGATGTTCACTTAAGTGTGACTTTAAAGCATTGGTTACCTCAGAATGAGATGCTTGATATTCTTATTTGTTTTGATGTAAATCTTCCATCGTAAACAAACTGAGCTTTGACAAATAACCTTTTGCAGTGTCACAGAAAAACAGCTGTCAGCAAAGATGATATTTATAAAAAATGACAGAAAGTGATCTTTGAAAAAGAGGCCTTCTTTTTCAGTAAAGCACATTGATTGATTGTCGTTATAACTGAAGCTGATTTTGAAACTCTTTGCTTGACATCTGCAAATTGGGTATTTGATCTCTGTTTTCCAGCTGGTGATGGTGAGTCCGACTTCAGAGCAGTACGACAGTTTGCTGCGGCAGATGTCGGAGAGAATCGATGAGGGATGTGGGGAGACCATCTACGTCATTGGACAAGGGTCAGGTGAGTTTTGCTTCCTCTAGAAAACAACAGTAATGTTACGAGAAAAGCCAAGTTTATCTGTCTGGACTGCTGATGAAGGTTCCAGAAGAACTTGGAAAACTCCACAAAATCTAGAAGAGAACATATGAGAGAGATTCTTTCTGCATCCCTGCCAGCAACTGTTTTATGTGCAAGAGCTGTATATACTTTTTATTTAAAATCATAAAAACTCTTTTTTAAAGTGAGGCGTAAGTTGTCTGGGCATGTCATGTTATGCCTGCATATTTTTTTTCCTTTCACTGGACAGGAAGGTAATTGGGAATACTTTGGAAATACTTTAGAAATCCCAAATATCTGCTGCTGATTTTCTCTGGAAGTGTTTCCTTTTTTTTCTGAACTGTGCAGAGGAGGGTTTTCGTCTTCTAAGAATGATTCCTTCAATGTCACATTCACTAGGGGGTGACTGTAGTCACTTGCCTTTGTAAATTTTTCTGGTATAGTGCAGGTTACCTTTTCTTCGTTCTCTTTCACAGTTCAAATATTTGCATTTGATACTGTTGAACAGTATTGAAAATGGCCTTGCTTAGAAATAGAAGTTTATTTTCTGAATGGAAAGCAAATTGAGTAAGGAAACTTGTTATTGTTATCATAAAGCAAAATGCTTGTTTGAAATGTGTTAAATATCTATTGGATAACAACTTGTTATGACCAGTCTACTATTTACGAAGCTTGTGGAAGAATACAAAACCCCGGGCTTCAGTGCCAGAGCTGGCAGGGGTAATGGAGGGAGCGGGATTCATTACCTCAGGGCTGTTTTGTTAGGTTTTCTTGGTGTCTTGCAAAGCAACCACTGAGAAGAGAAGCCAGGAATAGATTCCCAGTGGTCACGCAGCCAGTATCACAGATACAATGCACTTGCATCCAGGCAAGCTTCCCATGTGTGATCTGATTCCCTGGCATTGGGAATAAGTACATATGCAGGAGAGATGTAGCTAGTTGGATTAGTAAGTCCTTCCCTTCTAGGATGTCTCAGGAGGGGTTGATTGGTGGTTGTGGATGTACGCTTAGAAACAGGCACACAATTTATTTCTTAAAATACTAAGACATCTGACTTCATTTCAGGCTGCTGAATACTTGGTGAAGATACAGTTCTTTCATGTAGGTTGAGGCTATTGGGACAGATACCCCAAAGGGAAGAAAATCTTGATATTCTAGCTGAAATCTTTCTCACTCACTAGCAATTTCCATGGTTTTGATCATCGTGGATACCCAGCTTAGAAGACTGTGGGGCCAGTGAAGGCTGCTGGCTGGCTCACTCCTTCAGCAGCACTGAGCTTCCACTGTCATTCCAGCTCCTTCTCTCCTTGCTCCTACTTCTCATTACCCTTCTCTAAACCAGGACCCCAACCTTGATGCCTTTTGTTTTCTTCACTGTCTTAGCAACTTCCCAGTTTTGCCCAACAGCTCTGCTTGTTGTGCAAACTGCAGCTGGTGCCTACCAGCTGATGACACAGCCGTGCATGCAAATGAGTAGGCAGCAATAGCTCTGGCCATCCAGGTGCTGTTTCTCTCCACCTTCCCTGTTTTTATTTTTAACTCGGATTGGAGATCCTGATACAAAATCTGTGCAGGTCCTTGGCACCTGGGACACAGGAGAGGAGCTGGGAGGTGTGGAAGCCTCTAGGCTGCCTGCTAGCTTGCCCTGCCTGCCAGCTCTTTGCTAGGGAAGGCTGTGGAAGGGTAGCAGAGGCTTGTTTTTTTTTTCTTTTTCCCCTGGCCTCCTGTGTACTTGGCAGCATTTCTTTTAAGTGCCAGGGTGAAAGCAGCGAGACAGGCAAAAAACATTGTTTAACAGGGCTACAGAAGTTGCTGTAGTGCAGGCCAGACTTGGAGAAAAAATGAACTTGGGATGTGGTTTTATAAAATAAGCTATTTGTTTAAATTGGTCCAACTGCCACTGGTTAACTATAGTGATATTTTAGTCAGAGCTCTCCTTTGTTAATGGTTCTTCTTCTGTTGCAATGGGAGGAATGTTCTGTCTGACTGTATGAAGAAAATTGAACAGAAATGTATTCAATTACATGTGAATAAGCAAGTTAGAAGTGGATCTTTCTTGCCAAACCCTAAGTTTTATTTGTAATAATTGTAAAGAAAATTCTTTTATATATAAAATATGGTGCCTTTCCAATATATTTTAAGACTTAAATTGGAGATTATTTTTTTTCTCTTGGGTGAAGGGTACTTGATCCGTGCACGTGGCTGTGACAACTCCAGTCCGCGTAAGTCTTGATCAGCGGGCAAGTGTCCCGCAGACCAAATGAAACCCCTGCTGGCTGCTGCAAGGTGGTGCTCACTGTGTGCCCTTTGCTTCGTCACCCTCTTCCTAGATGGCACTGAGTATGGCCTGAGCGAGGCCGACATGGAGGCGTCCTACGCCACGCTGAAGAGCATGGCGGAGCAGATAGAGGCGGACGTGATCCTCCTGCGGGAACACCAGGAAGCCGGCGGCAAGGTGCGCGACTACCTCGTTCGGAAGCGCGTGGGTGACAACGACTTCCTGGAGGTCAGGTGAGGAGCCGGGTGGAGCCGGGGTTAGTTAGCACCCGGGCTGCATTTTTGCCATGTGAGCAGGCAGGGCTGCTGAGCCAGCAGTGCTGCTTGGAGGCCGAGCACTGCAGTCACCGTACAAAGGGAATGGAGCTTGACCACTCCTTGCTAATTAGATCTTTTCGTTGTTGTTGCTCTTTTGTGTACAACCTGTGTGTGGAGATCTGCCTGTACTTAGCTGAGGGCTGTTGTTGTCTGAGGGACAGCTTCATGGTTGTGGGATCTTTTGTGTGCTCAAATCCCAGCAGTGACTCCTGTGTGTATGTGTGTTTGCACGTAAGCGTGGTGCTGGAATAAAATTCTTGACATGAATGATTCAGTTCTATTCCAAGGTGGTGGTGATTCAAGTCACCTTTTAATGGGCATCTTACAGCTTAGATAATGCAACCTAAGGGTCTGCTCAGATTCGAATGAAATGGATTTTTCCAGCATTTGCCAATGATTGTAATAGCTACCTTCATTGGAGACAGCAAGGAGGCTGCTGTGGGTATCCTCCTAAAAGTGGTTCCCTTGGACAAGGGTATATTGTTTTGTGAGCCTTGCCATTTATGGGAAGAGAGCAATTGAAATTTCAGTGCCTTCTGTATTATCTGATGCTATTACAATATGAGGAAGATGGAAGAAGTAGTAGTATTCTAGGAAGACAAAACTTTTGAATCAGCATCATACTGTGTTTGATTGCAGACACTGGGAATTTGGGGAGATATATGCTGTGTAGAGCACTAAGCAATCCCAGAATCTATTCTCTGTGTTGCGGGCATCAGTGATGTGTTTCTACAGTCTCGATTCAGAGCCCTGGATCTCTCCTGTTAACTAACAACCATTAAAGTATTGCTGCTATGCTTGTGAAGATCTAATATAATTGAACCTCTGCTTGAATTTCGGTGAGAATAAAGTTAACTATTTGCAGCACTAGTGGTGTGTTTTCCTTCAGATGTCAGATTTTACCATGTTCCTTTTTCTTTTCCCTTCTAGGGTAGCAGTGGTGGGAAACGTGGATGCAGGAAAGAGCACGTTGCTGGGGGTCTTGACACATGGAGAACTAGACAACGGCCGAGGCTTCGCTCGGCAGAAGCTCTTCCGGCACAAGCATGAGATTGAATCGGGCCGCACCAGCAGCGTGGGGAACGACATCCTGGGCTTTGACAGCGAGGGCAACGTGGTGAACAAGCCTGACAGCCATGGTGGCAGCTTGGAATGGACCAAGATCTGTGAGAAATCCACCAAGGTCATAACTTTCATTGACCTTGCTGGTCATGAGAAGTACCTGAAAACCACAGTCTTTGGCATGACTGGCCACTTACCCGACTTCTGCATGCTTATGGTATGTAGCAAAAGAGATGCTTAGTACCAGCAGGAGGTTCTTCGCAGCTGCAACCCTTCTTCAGCTTCTTTCCTATTGTCAGGTCCCTGTGTTCTTTAGGGGGAGGCAGCAGCTTCCCGAGGTAAAGAGCAGCAGCCCTGTAGGGATGTAGGACTCTGAGGGAAGTGCTCCAGGACTATCAGTCACACTGACATCCAAGGTGTATAATTCTTGGGGAAAAAAAAAAACACCAGATTATCTTGTTAAATTGAGAAGGGAGGCTGTACTAGCTGTGTGTCTTCTCCTACCAACGGGTCCGAAAGCATTTGGAAAGAGCTGAGTCTGTACTCATAGTCCAAGTGACATTTTGGTAGCCTAATCACAGCCTACTAAGTGTCTGACACAGAACCTTCTCTGTAAACCAGCTCATTGCAGGAGGAACGTTTGCTTTACCATATCCTGTATTTCTGGTGTAGGTTGGCAGTAACGCTGGGATTGTTGGAATGACCAAGGAGCACTTGGGCCTGGCGCTAGCACTCAACGTTCCTGTCTTTGTTGTGGTGACCAAGATTGACATGTGTCCTGCCAACATCCTCCAAGGTAATGTAACTCTTTCAAGGGTGTTTCCTACCTCCTTACGTGCTGTTGACCCTACCTGGATTGAGAAATTATTGCTAAAAGAAAGGCTTGTTGCCTTTTTTTTTTTTTTTTTTTTGCCAACTGTATCCTAAATACCTTCTAGGGATCCATCCTTCTCTCCTGCTCATTTTGCAAGACAGTTTCCTTGTAGTTTTCATTTACAAATTATCCAGGTGTGGGAAGCTCATCCAGGCAACAAAGAATTTTGGGTTTGGTGTTTTGCTTTTGTCTCTGGTTATACAAACCTGGAGGGTTACTCTGGATGTTCATGTGGAAGCTCCTTCCTTTCTCCTTGCCCACAGTTTGAATGTGATCTCAAGCTGTGGCCAGACTGGTTCTCTGGGAGCAGCTAGGTGAAGAGGTGGCTGCTGTCAGTTGTTCAGCTGGACACATCTCAGATTTGCCAGCTAACGTGCATATCTGTCCAAACAGCCGTCCAGCACTTGTCAAACCATGGTTCAAAGCAGCTGCATGTTTGGGTTTTGGCAGTAGGGCTGGAGTAGACGCAGACTGGGAATGGCAATGAGCAGCAGGGACCAGCGACCGCTTTGCTTCGCAGCAATTAAAGCAATATCTCTAACCCCAGCATGGGCCCCTTGCTTATGCTTGATGTTTTCACAGGTTGTGATCAACTCTCACCTTTGAAATTCTCCTGACTGTTTCTTACACCTTCGGGAACACATTGTGGTTACTTGAGCTGTGCTTGTTTTCAATAGTAGTCTTGAGAACCAGAAAAGCGAATGCTCCAGAGCTATCTGTTCTTTCATCAGTTTTGTAAAAATCCTAAATGTTTTAGATAGACAGAAACATGCGATCAAAAGATAATATCTATGATATTATTTTAGATAATTAGATTTAGATAATATCTAAATATCTATGTTTATAATAGATGTTTGGCAAATAAATGTAAGGCCTGGCCATGTGATCAGTATCTAGGGAGGAAGGGGAATGTTTGGCTAAGGGTGAGGAGGGAAGAGTTCTTTATGGGAAAAGTACCTCCAGTGTCATATGCTGTTTAAATTAAAAAGACAGAAGATCTGGCTCAAATGTATCTGTGAAGACCAGATGGTATGATTAGATGTTTGTTTCTCTGAACCCAAAACATTTATTTCCCATAGATGTTCATTAGGTCACAAAATTCATCTAATTGGATGACAATAGTAAAAAAAAATAAATGATTTGCTGTTTTACGTGCTTATTAGCCTTTTTTTTCCCCCTCATCTATTGCAAGGCTCTTTGCAGGAGACTAATTTTCTGTTGGTGCTTTAGGTATTATCCTGCTGGGTGTCAGCTGTGAGACTTAAACAGAAAATAAATTAAAAAGTGGGAAGAAACCAGAGTCAGGAACCAAATTTGTCCCCAGACAGTTATTTCTGGTTCTGGTCCTCCTGCATTTTCCTAGTCTGTTTTGAAGATCTTTACCACTTTCATGCTTCTCTAACCTTCTAAGGCAGGTTGGTTGTCAGGGAAAGTGTTTTGAGGTTTCTTTGGGCAAAACTGAGTTCTAATTCACTTGTTTTCAAGTATTTCAATTCTGAATGCTGCTAGTTTTCATTAAATTTAATAGAAGAATTCCTTTTATAGGAAGACGCATTATCTTGCAACTGCTTAAAACTGCTTAATAGACAACTGTAAAACTTCTGCTTCATTGTATTGTACTTGTAGATGTGCAAATATGTATGTTTGTGTGCAGTCACTCAGCAGCAGGTCAGCTGGCGTGGAAATGAAGAGAGAGAATGGCTCCTAAGCCCCACCTTGGCTGCAGCAAACACGCAGCCTCACTCACACACATTTAGCCACCTTCTCCAGGCTGATTTTGACAAGAGTGCCAGTCTCCCTGGGGGAAACCCAATAAAGGCGATTTGTAAAGAGGGGAGATGCTGCCCTAACAATGTTCATTTCACCCTTTAAGAAACCCTGAAGCTGTTACAGCGACTGCTGAAGTCCCCAGGGTGCAGGAAGATTCCCGTCCTGGTTCAGAGCAAGGATGATGTCATTGTAACAGCCTCCAACTTCAGCTCAGAGAGGTAATGGGAGTAGTGGAGAGTCGTTTGTCTTTCTGTCCTACTTGGAGACTGGGTGAGAAGATATGGAAAAAGAGTCCCAACATCTAGCTGTGTTAAGGTGGTATTTGCCCTCTGATTGCATAAGAATGTGTTGATTCTGAGGCCGACCTGCTCATGGTCCCCTGTTTGAGACAAAAATGAGAAGCTGCTACAGGGTATTCAGCTTCCCTCAATCCTGGAAATTTATGGCTTTTTTTTTCTAAATGTTATTAGGAAGATAGAGGCAATGTTGCAGGGTTTCAAACATGTGATGATTTGCACCTGACTTTGCTTGCCAGGTTCTCCCTTTCTAGCACTGTGTATTGAATTCAATCCAAGATTTTGGATGTCTCCCTGCACTTGGAATCTCAGGCAAGGAGGTCAACTAATTCATTTTGTCATCCATTTTCCTCTGCAGGATGTGCCCGATTTTCCAGATTTCAAATGTCACTGGGGAGAACCTGGATTTGTTGAAGATGTTTCTTAATCTCTTGTCTCCACGGACCAGTTACAGAGAAGAAGAGCCAGCAGAATTCCAGATAGATGATACTTACTCTGTCCCGGTAAGAGCTCTGGGGTTAGAAGATTTTTCCATTCTGTGTTTTTGGTTGAAGAGAGCATCTTGCCTAGAAAAGAAGTTCTCGAGCTCTTCGTTAGCATGGTGACTAACTCCATTACTGATGTTTTTTTCTGGCATAGGGCGTAGGAACAGTTGTGTCTGGGACAACACTAAGAGGCCTAATCAAGCTAAACGACACCCTGCTGCTTGGGCCAGATCCCCTGGGCAACTTCCTGCCTATTGCTGTCAAATCCATCCACCGCAAGAGGATGCCTGTCAAAGAAGTGCGCGGAGGCCAGACTGCCTCCTTTGCTCTGAAAAAGGTGAGATGTTCTGCCCTAGTCCCCCGGAACAGGAGCTACGCTCCCAATTTCAGAATGCTCTCAAGGGCTCAGCTGCAACCAAGCTGCTTCTGCTAACCTCAGCTGCCTCCTTTCACAGCACAATGAGATCACAAAGAACCTCCCTAGGTCCCTGGCAGATGCAAAGTTATAGCAGTGGGGTCCAAGGTAACGAGGAGTAGCACTGGAGATCTTTAAGAAATCAGAGATGGTGCAAGAAAAGTCTCCCTCTGTGTCCTGGGCATAGAGAATATGTGTTTTAAACTGTTAGGACCAGTTTTGAGTTTTAAAATTCAGGAAAGGTTAGGTGTGATTTCTCTTGTTGTGAAAGGCTTATGTAAGTAAGCTGATTTTAAGATGATGTAGCTAAAGCTGTATCGAACTCCATGCATTCAAGCCTATCACTTTGTGTGAGTGAACATTGTGCTTTTGGAAAGATCGTCTGTTTGGGTAATGCACAACAAGGATGCATGTTTTGTTTTTACAAAAGCAGTGAGTTAGCAGTTCTCTCTGCATCCAGCATTCCCAGTGCCCTGACTGAAACATCCTCAGAAACTTCCACTGCACTTAATTTTTGCAACCCATGCATAACATTGTTACATGCTGCTAAGCCTTGCTTTGCCTTTTGCTGGGCATGAGTTAATCTGAAATGCCTTGGGATCTTCTGGATGCACTCAGGCAAAGCAGCAGGGCTTTTTTTTCCTTTTTTTTTTTTTTCTCCCAGCTAAGCTTTTTCATGTCTCTTCTTTTTAGATCAAGCGTTCTTCCATACGGAAGGGCATGGTGATGGTGTCCCCCCGCCTGAACCCACAAGCGTCTTGGGAGTTTGAAGCGGAGATTCTGGTTCTCCATCACCCCACCACCATCAGCCCGCGGTACCAAGCCATGGGTATGTGTCCCACTGCTGCCTAATATTCTTTGTTTCCCAGCAGGAACAGTTTACATCAGCTCTAGCCTGAGGTTGTTTTGTTCCCGATGGCTTTGTTAATCAGAATATAAGCCACGGTTCCTTGCGTTAACTTCCCCAGCCATGTGTTAGAGATGAGGATTGGAAGGTGACAGAGATGAGCAGGAGAGGCTGTAGGTAAAAAGGGCAATTCCAAGCGTATTCAGAGCCTGTTTGAGGCAGGTCTCTGTGGTGCAGAATTTCTTCAGCTTCACATGCTGACTAAGAAACTGGTTTGGGGCCCTGCCCTCTAGCCCAGCTGCTCGGTGGGTAGCGATCTGTTGAGTGTCCCTCAGGAAAGCCTTGGTTCTAAGGCAACTGCTCGAGTGCAGATGTGCCAGTGTTTTGTTCAGGATTGACCAAAGGCAGCCATGTGAGCCGTGTG
>NW_010585330.1:59616-76449 GCF_000705375.1 Tinamus guttatus
AGCCGCAGGCGCAGGTAGGTCGACTTCTTTATCCTGGCAGAGGCGAGGAGGAGAGGCGCCTCAGCCGGGCCCAGGGGCAGCCTTTCCCGCTGCAGGCCTGGCCTGAGCGCGGGGCGCAGCCCGGGAGCCTCTTACCTGCAGCACTGCTGGAGCGGCGCCAGGATGGACATCTCGTCATGCGAATGGGTGCCAAAGCTGCGGAGAGAAATGCGCCCGCGGGCAGTAGGGTTCTGCAGGGACCTGACAGGGCAGCGTCATCCTGCGTGGCCCCATGAGACCCACAGCAGCCCCCCTGCCCCAGCTTTATCCTCCCCGCCAGGTTCGCGTGGGGCCCTCTGGCTTTACCCTCGGCCGTTGTCCAGGTGAAGCAGGAAAGTGTCGTTGCCAAATTTCTCAAAGGTCTCATAGTGGTGCCGGTCCATATTGCCTGCAGCGGGATGAGGAGGCGGGGATAGGGAGAGGGCAAAGTCAGAGGGGCCAGATGCACCGGCGAAGGCACACGAGAGCACCCCCAAGCTCCAAGAAGGAGGCAGGAACGAGAGCAGCCTTGTCCATCTCCAACCATGCATGTCCTCATCCTGCTGCAGGATCATGCACCTCCTGCCTTGTTGGGGACCTGTTTGTCCTGGCAGACACCAACGGCACCATTTCTGGGGGTGCAAAAAGGTAGCCCCTCCCTCCTCTGATGCTCTTAGCAGCCACAGTTCTGTGCCATCTAATGGAGTTGTCATCTCTACTGCATGAGACACCCGCAGCTCGGCTTATCACGCTGACATCCTGCTGCTCAGCCGGAGGCCCTTGAAACACTAAAATGCTGTTGAAGCAAGACTGATTTGTCTGGGAACATCCTCAGCTCTAAAAACATCTGCCAACAACGAGCTACCCAGAGCGACAAACCCGTTAACCCATTCAGCATGAGCAGGTTGCCTGTTTTTGTAGGCGGTAGAGAAAATGTTGATCACTCTGATTCCCTGCACGTGCTACATAGCTCTTTTCAGTATCATCTGTGGGTCACTGGCATGCATGTTAGAGCAGAGCAATTTCAACCCATCTGAAAATGTCTCCAGCTCTCCTACTACTGCTCTAGTCCCAAATCTGTCATCCGATGTTCATGCAGGATGCAGAAAGAGGGAACCCGAGTCCACCTGGGCTGTGAAAAACAGCATCAGGATTCAGGTGTTTTAGCCGCTGGCTGTGTTCAAGCCCTGTGCCATGAGAGCAGGTCCAGTTGTGTGTCCCCACTGCTCCTCAGTGGCACCAAAGGAAGCAGGACTTTTAAAGCAGTTTTTTGTCTGTGCGGGAAAAATGTCTATGTGGGGAGGCTCTGCAGCTGAGCCGTGTCAGACTGTGGCTGCTCCACATGCCTGATGGACATGGTGTGCTGCAGCACACACCTGCCCTATAAACCTGCCCAAAGAGAAGGCAATTAAGCTGTCATTAAGGTCCATTCTTTTTCCTGACATAACAATGACCACCCTGGAGCTTGCACCTGCTCAACAGTTCTGAGTAGGCAATTGCTTGTTGTCTGGATCTGGAAAAGCTGCAGTTTAGCAGTAAATGAGCTGAAGGGCCTGAATCTACCCAGTGCATGAGGCTGAGGCAAATGTTGCAATCAGACGGGGACGAGCCCCAGTGCCTGGCCATGCACAGAAACATAACTCACATCTGGCGATGGTGGGATGCTTGGTCATTTGCTTAATTGTCTCAAGGGTTACAGCGAAGGTTAGAGAAAAGATGTAAGGAGGACTTGATGCTGAGGCCCTCATAAGAAGTTTCCTCAAGACATTTCAAATGACAGTCTAATTAAAGCAACGATGGCATTTAAAAATGTTTTCTTCTGGAGAAAGGACATTTGACAGGATGGCTGCAGCTCCTGAGGGCTCATTGGGAACAGATTTGCATACTTGCTAGGAAAGTTTGCCTCCAGTTCTGCTGGCCCCTGGAGAACCCAATGTAGGTAGAAAATGCAAAGAGAACATGGCCTTCCTGGGCTGCAGAGTGAAGGCCTAAAACCCCCCTGCACATGTCACCTTGCCCAGCCCTCCATGCTCTTAGCCACAGATGTGGTGTTGGGACTGGCAGCAGCGCAGCTGCCCCTGCTGCATGGCCTGTGCATGGGCCACACCAAGCCATGAAAGGGGGTGACAACGAGGGTGTCACCTCCCTCATTCTGCTGCCCCAGACGAGGATGGGGGAAAGCGTAGCTGTGAAAGAAAAGGAGTTGCTAGTGCAAGACAGGCTGAGAGTTGCAAGTGTTGTGGCAACAGATTGTGCTGTGGCTCCTCAGGGAACAAGTGCTGGGTCCTTGTCCCAGCATTTAGGGTGTCCCCAAAGGGGCACGCCAAACACTGATCTCTCTAGAAACCTTGCCCATGTTTTCTGCCTTCTCACAGGGAAAGCATGTTAGAGAGGCATCCATCATCTGCTGCCTAGCCCTTGGGAGCTGGAGAATCAACACTCAGCCATCTGCTTCAGGGAAGAAGCCTCAACTCCAGGGCCAAAGAGCTGCATGGGGAAGGAGGGGTAGCTTGTAGCGGGGCGATCAAGGGAGAGAACGTGCTGGGGGCTCCCGGGGACAGTGAGACAGAAATACACATTTACTTGCATTGCTGCCATCTCCCTGAAGCGTCCCCAGGCTTTGGCGCTAGATAGGCTGTAAGACAGCAATCTGGGCAAAAATAAGGGCCAATGGGTGACAGAATGAAAATCAAGGCGAGGAAAGAGCATTGAGGACACATCCAGGGTGCGCGTTTGTTGGTCTGGCTGCATGGGGGACTCGGAGCAGACCCGTGAAGGCCTCCAGCCATTCTCACTGCATCAGCCTTGGCGGTGCAAAAGCCATTAAAAGACAATTGCCATAAATGGAGCAGAAGTAATGGCAAAGGCACCAGCAGCAATCGGCCGCGTTGCTTGCATCGCTGACGAAAGATAAGAAGGGAAACCTTCCAAGTTACATAACCAGGCGGAAAAGCTCAGTCAGCAGAGAGCGGATGAGCAGCAACGGTGCCAGGCCGCGCAGGCCCCCACGGGCACAGGGCTCTGTGGATGGCGTGGGGGCAGCGTGCGGGCCAGTGCCATGGCCAGACAGCAGGTTAAGAAGCAGAAGAGGTGAGGGATGAGAACGGGATGTAAAAAACAGTGTTTACCAGGCCCAAAAATCCTTTTGTCACTGTGATACTTCCTCAGGCCTAGCACTGCGAAGCTGCACAGAGCCTGCAGGGAGGATCAGCCCCAGTGCTTGGGCATGGCAGAGAGCTTCATCAGATGCTCAGGGAGCATCAGGACTAGCAATGCCTGGTCTCCCAGGGGTCTGTGTCTGGGAGCTTGAGGCATTTCACATGCCTGCAATGTTTGTTAGGGATCTGTCCAGCAACATGCAACTGAGCGATGGTTTGGCCAACAGGAGTGAACCTAAGAAACATGGAGCTACTGGAGCAAGTCCAGTGAAGGGCTATGAAGATGATTAATGGACTGGGGCATACTCTCTTGTATGAGAAAAGGCTGAGAGAGCTGGGACTGTTAAATCTGTAGAAGACTGAGGGGGGATCGTATCAATGTGTATAAGTATCTGAAGGGAGGGTGTAAAGAGGATGGAGCCAAACACTTCTTGGTGGTGGTCAATGATAGGATCAAAGGCAAAGGGCACAGGCAGAAACGCAGGAAATTCTACCTGAACATATGAAAACCTTTTCTTTCACTGTGAGGGTGACTGAGAACTGGAACAGGTTTCCCAGAGAGTTTGTTGATGTGGAGTCTCCATCCTTGGAGATGTTCAAAAGCCGTCTGGACGGGGTGCTCTAAGTGACCCTGCTTGAGCAGGTGCGTTGGACTAGATGATCTCTAGACTAGGTGATCTGAGCCTATTGGTCTCAGGGTTCCCAAGCACTGACATGGCAAAGACAGCACTGAGAGCCAAGCCAGGGAAAGCGGGACACCAGGACTCACCCATAAGAAAGTCAAGCACGGTCATATCAATAAGGTCAAGAAGGCGATGGCCACTGTTGTATGGAGGGGTCTCCTTCACCTGAGCACAGTAGTTGGGGTTCAGCTCCCACCTGTGAGCAGAGGCCAAGACAGCCATAAGGAGACCGGGGCAGCCCCCTCTCCCCCCAGACAGGGGCAATGCTCCCTGGCACCCCTCTCCAGCACCCACCTCTCCCCAGGTGCAGGAGGAGCATCCAGAGCAAGCAGCACACCGAGCTAACCAGCCTCCCCTGCTCTTACACCAGCATCATGTGCCCACCTCCCAACCTCCTCCCTGCCCACCCTGCCTGGTGGCTGCCCCCGCGGCCACCCCCAGCGCGCTCCCGTTGCAGAGCCACTCACTCGGCCTTCTTGCTCTTATGGTAGGAGCGTCTCCAGGGGCTGCGCCACGAGCGGCGTTTGGCCAGGGCCTTGTCTGGCAGCAAGGCTGCCATGGAGCCCTCCAGCTGGTCCGGCTTGCCGCACAAAGCGTGCTCCGTGGAGCAGTAGTAGGAGCACTCGCCGTAGAAGCAGACATTGCCAGCTGCAAGGAGGAGATGGGGCGTGGGGAAGAGCAAAGGTTGCCAAGGAGCAGTTGTTTTGTGCCACTCTTCTTGGCAACCTCAGGACGTGCAAGAGGGGAGGAGAGGGCTAGAAGGAGTGTGAGTCTGCTGCCGTTGTGCTGGCAGGTCAAGGAGGCCTTTTGCTGTAGGAATGGTGATAGCCAAGTGAGGATGCTATTTGTGCTGGGGCACCCAAAACCTTTGGTTAGGGAGACACCCTGGAGCCACCAGGCTACATGCACTGGGTAAAGTAGCTGTGAAAACAGCCTCAAGGAGGAGGCAGCAGGGGACTTTGTGGGAGCTGGAGCCCTTGGCAGGTGACAGCTGCCAAGATGCAGTTGCCAAAGGGACAGTTTGCCAGATGACCACAAAAAGCAAGTTGGAAGTGTCTGGCTCTGGATGTGCCCTGCATGGGTAATTAAACATGGGCAGCATGGAGGAGGATAGGAGCAGGCGGGACGTGAACTCTGGGGGCATTCCCAGTTCACCTGGGGAGATGAAGAAAGTCTTGGCCAGTTTCTTGTCGGTCGTGATGTCACGAATCTCCTGTGTTATATTCACCAAACGGCCAGAAACCGGTGGGATTCTCCGGAAATCCAGAATCCTTTGAGTAAAGCAAGCCACACAAAAGACACACCAAAATGCAGAGCTTAGAACAATTTCTTGAAGGCGGAGTCTGTTTTTCACACCTAGTGCTAAGAACACTGGGAAATACAACTGACAATATGGTGAGGAAGAAGTGTAGTCCAGAGGGAGCTTCTCTGGTACTTTGCTGACATGGATAGCAAAATTAGATGCATGTTTGCATCCTTCCCAGGAGGCTACAGCCTCTGGTGAAATTGCATTCATTAGAGAGAGGCAATTTGGACTAGTCGGCTTTGACTGGGGGCCAGCTTTCTGACCAGATCTAGTACAGTCACTCCAAAACTTCTGTGAAGTTCAGTGTAGTAGGGACAAACAAACTCTCTCTCATGAGGAATAATGGGGACCACTGTGTTTCAGATCAGGAGCGGAGAAGAGCTGACCCCAGGCTCATCCCCACATGAACAGTGCCTCACATTGCACCCATTGACCCCTGCCTGGGACCCACCTGTCCAGGTGAAATGCTGCAATCTCTGCATTGTGCCGCTCAAAGTCCGAGAAGTAGAAGAAGTCAACGGGGGTCTCCTGGTCCCGGGTCTGCCTGAAAGTGGAGGGGAGGGTGAGGAGCAATGGCCAAGAGCTGGGTCATCCCCTGCTCAGTCCAGACCTCTGGGCCTGCTCCCAGCTTGGCTTTGCCCCCAAACCACCCTTGTGCTGTGTCGCCAGCGATGCAGCCAAGCTCGGCTCCTTCCAAATGTGCCCTGCTAGGCAGAATGCCCCAACCCAAACCCGACCAAACCCAGTCTCCTCCTGCTCGGTGGCCCCGTGGCCTCATCCCTGTGTGTGCTGAAGGCAGAGCCCGCTGCAGGCTCAGCCCTGTGGCCCTTGCACGCCCGATGTGCAGGGAGGAACGGGGAGGTGCAGAGCCCCCAACCCTGCGTCCTGAGAGCCCTGCAGTCCCGCAGAGCGCGGCCTGGCTCCGGGCAGGGAAGGGTCTTCACGAATCGCCTTCTTCTTTCCACCACTGGAGGTCACTACCCCACCGCAAGCAGCGCCCAGGCTGCCTCAAGAGCTCCGAGGGAAGGCAGGATCCTGCCTGCCCCGATTTGGGGGGCTGCAGCAAGGCAGACCACAAAGTGATGAGGGCTTCCCTGCTCCCCGCTTCCTCTCTGTGGGCTCTTTCTGCTGCCCCTCATCAAATAACAAGGAATTTCAGAGGGATATCCAGGGGAGAGGGTACACAGTTGGATCTGGAGGTTTTCCCTGGCCCGGTCCCACCATTCCAGGTTTGGCTTTACTCACTTCATGGGCTTGAAGAGGGCCTGCCCATAATTCGGGAATGTCATGATGAGCTTGAGCTGCGTCCCACCAGACTTCTGGACTGAAAAGGGGGACACAGGGATCAGGAAGGAAAGGGAGGTAGATGAGTGGGCAGCACGGAGGGGAGCAAAGCAGAGGGCAGCATGGGATGGGCAGCAATACCCGAACTGACGATCTTCAGGGTGGCCAGGTCCTTGAGGAGAGCAGGCATCAGCGGGTCCTGGCGAGGATACAGCTCATAGCGGTTGATGCCGACATGGAATTTGAGCCAGGAGGGATAGGTGTCGTAGGCCGTCTTCCCTGTCGGAAGGACCATCTCGGCTTTACTGTTGCTGACCCTGCAGCCCAATAGCCACCACCACCCCCAACAACAATGACAGATTTTAGTCGTGATAGGATGCGCCCAGCATCCTCAGGTCCTTCCCAGGGATCCAGCCCCTTCCCAAGAAGGGCAAAGAAAGGACTGGAGAAACTCAGCACCAGCCCTCAACCATGGCGAAAGCCACCAGCCCTGAACCCTGGCTTCTCTGAGGTGCTCCCGGTGGCAAATGGTGCTCTGGGCAGACCCCATCCGTGGCTCTGGAGCTCTGCCAGCCACCTGGAGAGGCACCGTGGGACAGGGGCGGGCAACTGCCACCAAGACTTCCCGCACATTCCCTCTAGGAAGGCTGCAGGCTGCTCCCCTGCTTTCCCTAGCAGGGCAGCTCGTCTAGTCACACTTCCCCAAGGGGTTGGCACCCTGGAGTGCACACTTGCTTGACAGGAACGGACATTCATAAAACAGCATTAGAAAGGCGGGAGGGTGCTACCCATTTCTCCACATCAACCAGAGCTCAGACCCTCAACATCCAGTTCACCTTTGATGGATTTATCAAATACTAGACAGCCCTGGTTTCTCTGTGGACATGAGTTCAAGTTGTTGCTGTCTCCTTCCCAGTGCCTCCTGCATATTTGCATTTTTCCTTGCAGTCAGAGGGACTTCCCAGAAGCTGCAACAGGGAGTGCAGCTTCCTCTGTGCCCGTGGCATTGCAAACACGCAGGCCAGCCCAGGGCATGTGTAACTCCAACCTCATCTGTCTCTGAGAGAATGCAAATTATGCCCCAATTTCAGCAAAACAGACTCAGCTCCCACAAGAATTTTCAGGCAAGGTGGTCCTCTGAGACAGAGCAAATGTCTGTTTGTAGGAAGTGACTCTGATGTTGTTTTAATCTCTCTCATTTCTAGAATCTACCATGTTTTGAAGGTGCACTTTCCATAAGGAAGCTGCTACTCATTATCAACAATAACTCTTATAATGTCTTCCCTTCTTATTAGAGGTTAGTAGTACAGTGATAAAAATAGGCACCCAGTAGCAGTGAGATCACCATACGGCAAAGCCTAAAGAGGTCAGGAAGTGTCCTGTGAAATGCAGGACACAAACTATCTCCTGATTAGTGGTAACCTACATTTGGGGGGTTGCGTATCCAATGTGAGATGGTTAGGAAAGAGGGTTATAAAACTGGTTAGAAATCTGGAGAAGAATTTCCCATGCAGAGGGTGATTAAATATAGCCTTTGTATTTGGTAGGAGAGGAGAGGAGAGGAGGAGATGGCCTGAAAGACACCATACATAATATAATGAATAATTCAAGCCTGTCATTTGACTTTGTCTTGTGCTATATGGACAAATGGGCTCCTCTGCAGCTTTCCAAGATAGCAGTCTGGAAATTCAGGGCTAAAATAGGACTTGGGGCACAAGAACAGATCAGTCAACTATTAGAGTCAGTCCAGGATGGGATGCTGAGCTATGTAAGTAAATGGCTTGCTTGATCCCTGGCATTTGTCCCCCCATGTCCTGTCACATATCCCAGGAAGAATACAAGGGGTTGGCTAGTTCCTCACCATTCATCACTCGCACTGCTTCTCAGGCTGAACTTCTCCGTGGGGTTGACAACAAACAGCTTGTCTCCGTCTGTGACCTCTGGAATCGGGACCTTATAAAGAGGATGCTCGAAGAGAGCAGCCAGTTTTGAGCCCTTGGTCCCCACAAGATTCACATCTCCGCGCTGGCGGTGGATCTCCCAGTCTCCATCCTTGGCTTGAGGCCCTGCTCCCTGTGCATGAGAGCTCTTCTCCAAGGAGCCGTTGCTGCCACTGAAATCCTGAAGGATCCGCAGGCTCAGCTTTTTGGGGCCAGCCACCAGCCGGCTGCCTGCTGGGACACCCACGGCTTTTGCTGGGTTTTGATCACAGCTGCAGGGCCTGCGAGTGGAAGGGAGAGCCAAGTCCATTACCAGGTGTATCAGGAAGGCCAAGAGCAGGAGAAAGAAGAGACCAATTTTAAACTTCCTCTGGAAAAGTGTCTGTAGCTGGCGCCGCATCCTTCCTTTCCTGAGACACCCAGCAAGGGCCAGGCACCGACGAGGGGCTAAAGGAGAGCCAGTACACGTGCAGCCTCGTCTCTGCTCCAAGCAAAAAGAGAAAAGAGGTGTCCTGGGTTTAGACTATAGCGACAAATCTTGACCGAAGCAAAAGGTCCGGCAGGCAAAATTGCAGGAAGAAAAAAACTTGTCTCCACGGTGCCTTTTGGAGCGACACTGCTGGGCTGGCAGCAGGACAGGAGGTTGCAATGGGGTTTATCGGTGCAGATAAGGGACAGGCTGGCGGTGCCAAGGTTAGAGTGAACGGGGCAAGTTCCAAATCAATAGTAGCGGGTGGCTCGGTGACAGGGATGGCCACAGCTATCCTGTGTGCCGGACCCCCTGGCACCCCATGCTGCGCTCATCTCCACCACGTTTCCGTGTGCTCAGTCATAGCCCAGGAGAGACTTTTGCTCCCACCACTCAGCTGGTGCTGCCACCCGCTCCAGCTGGGCGAGGTTGCTTGTTCGCGGCCTCCTTTCCAGTGCCACTCAGACCGTGGAGCGAGACCCAATGCTGCAGGCACCAAGGCAGTGCTGCAGGGCTGGACACAGGCCCCGGAAAGCTGGTGTGAAGCATTCATCCCCAGCTGCCACGTAATCGCTACTGAGTTTTCCATGGTTAGGAGTGGGACAAGCAGGAATCAGGAGCAGGAAAGCAAGCAGAGCCATACCTGCACCTCAAATAGGGTTGCTGGGGAGAACCGGCAGGTTTCGGGAGGGAAGGTTAGCTCATTTTTAGAAGAAAAATGCCTTTCCATTGAGATACAGGAGTCTGGAGAGCTGGGTGGCCCAAGCAAATATAGTAGGTGACAAGGAACGAAGCTTCAGATTTGCTAAGGGGTGAAGGTCAGTGCAACAAGCGCTGGACTCGGCCAGGCCTGGGGGACCTCGGATACCAAGTTGGAGGGAACACTTTTCTCTTTTCAGTTTCTCTGGGAGCAGGGGATGCAGGAGGGATGTGAAATCCTGCAATCCATAGGGCACATCGGGAGGCAAGCAGGGAAGAGGCAGGAGGACGGGGCGGCAGGCGAGGGTGTGCAGGAGACCCCCTCCTTGCGGCCTGCTCCTGCTGCGGCCGCGCGCTCCCCGCGCCGGGCCCCCTCCCACGGCGCACGCGGCGCCGGATGGTGGGAACGCCACGTTCCCGGCTCGCCGTGTCCAACCGTGCGGCAGTTGCCTGGCAACCGCCTCCAGCTGACACCACCGGCCGCCCCACGTTCAGCCGGTGCCGTTATTTCCTTCCCCGTGTGTTGCGCTGGCAACGCGGCTGATAGTCACCAAAGCCGACCCGTCCCCCTGCTCCTCCGAGGTAAACGCATCCCTCCCCAACTGCGGGAGCTGCCTGGAGGAGGAGAGCTTTCCAGCCCTGCAGACGGAGCCGATGGGAGCAGATGGCTTCCACGGGGAAGGGAACACAGCGTCTTCCACAGGGAGGCTGACTGGATTCAGTCCGGATGCACTTTTCGGAAAGACGGGGCCTCGGAGGGGTTGTGGCTGGAACGCAGAGCTGTTAGGTCATTGCTCAGTGAAAACATGCGCAAGCCACTTGCATGGAAGGAGCTGGGCTCAGCCCTGGGAGCAGGGCCACAGATTCCTTTATTCTGGAGCCAGCTCGGGGAAAGAGCAGGGGAGAGGGAGACCTCCTTCCTTCCAGAACCCCAGCACTGGCTCCAAAGCGAAGGGGATAGGAAGTTCTCTCGAGCCCCCAGTCTTATCTGCACTGCATGGGTTGAGGCCACCCTTCTGACAGGGGTCCCATCCCCAAGCACAGGGGTTTTATAATCCCCCCAGCACTGATTTAGCATCATGGGGGAAAGCAGAGGAAGAGGGAATAGGTGCCACCTTCATCACTTCAATGCCAGTATTAAATATTAACCACGAGATATTTCAGTGAGTCGGATGCGGGCCGGCAGCAACAGGAAGGTGGTAGGGAGCTTCAAAGCCAGCCCTTGCTGCCATGGCTTCGTCGCAGAGAAACGCTTGGATTTTCACCTTTCTCCCCAGCTTCCTCTGGCTTTCCAGCTCCTTCCCTCCTTCCATGACAGTTGGAGTCACCTTTGGGATGCAGGAAGGAAGCACAGTTCTAAGGACATCTCCATCGCTGACTCCTTTTCCACATCTGACCAGTCTGGTGCTTTGATGAGTAATGGCAGCAAGACACAGGTGGCATAAAAATAACGTGTAGAAATAAGGGGAAAAAATATAAGAAGCAGGACACCTGCTCCCAACTCCCTTAGCTTTCTGCGGACAACGCTCAAGGTGAAAGCCTCTCGCAAGCTGCGGGACAGGCTGCACTCTTGGCAGTTTCACACAGCGTCAACTGCGGAGGGACACTTGCAGGAAAGCATGGCAAGACCAGGTGCTGCCCCGACCCGAGCAGAGCATTGCACTGTGAACTGCAGACGTGCCTTGAAGTCTGCAAGTTCCACCACAAAAGGGTGAGAGTCACTCTCTAATAAACGGAGACCGGCGCAGCCGGAGGCAACATGCCAGGGGCAGTAGCGCCACCCTCAGCTTGCCCAGCCTGGGGGGCCCTCACTGGCAGAGCTGAATTTGAGGAAATGGAGGTTTACGCTTCACCATTTAGCACAAATGACAGGGCAGGACGGGCGTGCAAACCAGGTAAGACGGGCTGGCTCTTCTGTGGTAACACTTTGTGAGAAAGCTATTGCCCCTGGGAATAGAAACAGCCCACCGTGCTCCTATAGGGCACTTTGCCCCTACCTTCGAGGAGTTCCAGTGGAAGAGCTGCCTTGCAAACAAGTGGAGGTGTGAATGTGTAGTGTGTGCGTACTTTGACAAAGCTCAGTCCCAGCCAACATTTGCCCATGGCAGATGCAGGTCACAAAGACATTAGTTTTGCTCAGCTGGCAGCCAAACAGATAACGGGCTGGCAGCGGGGCCAAGAGATTGCACGTTGAGGTAAGCGGCTCCCTCCCCACCATCACCTGTGGGTCAGCATGACCCTGCAGAGATGCCTGTGACCAGCAAGCCTGGGCACCTGCACACGGCAGTTAATTATTCATTAGTGTGCAAGAAGTGTGATCAAACAGGCTGTGGGATTGCTGAAGAACATCATCGTGCTCCAGTGCAGGGCATCTCGGAGACACTGGCTCTACCTACCCCTCTGGACCTGGCAGTATAAAACACAGAGGAGATGGCAAGAGTTAGTATAGAAAACTGGTATCTCCCCCTGCCAGCTGCAGAAAGTGCTAGTCAACAGTGCTACCTTCACATTAAGGGCAGCCGGTTCGAGTGACTCAACAGAGGAATCATCAAGAACTACAGGGAAAAAAGAGCTCACAGAATTTGTGAGCAACACACAGTGATGCCGGCAGCACAGACAGATACGCTGGTTCCAGTTAGTGCATCCTCCCTCCCCTGCCACCACTCCAAGGGATGCGTGGGCAGAGGACCTCGGTGAGCAGTGCTGCTGACCTGGAAACTGCCCTGGACATCATGGTTTGGCTGCTGAAAGGAGCTGCACGGGGAGCACGGAAGCGCCTCCTGTTTCCCAGAGCTGCCCGGGAAGCAGCACGTGGGGTGAGCGCTTGTCGCTGCCCTGAGCCACAGCCATTGCTGACTCATTCCAGTGCTCCCTGTACAAACTGCCTTCTCCCTTTTTCTCTGTGCCCTCTGCTTCATTTCATTTTAGAATGACGAACACAAAAAGGGCATTTTACTATTTTTTATTGCAAAAACCACAGTTCCCCAGATTTATATAAATATGTCATATACGTAAAATACAATTACGTTCACTCCATCCTCCAACACTGACAGGTTTTTAAAAAATCAATCAGGCTAAAGGAACGCAAAAAGACATAAAGCCTCTGATGACCAAGTGCTATCTCACACGACACCCCCAAAAGCTGTCAGGCAATCAAGCCTTATGAAGCGCTCTCACCCACTCCCCAGACATCACCAGCTGCCTGTGTTTGAGCGCTGCCTTGGCACGCGGCGGGTGAGAAACGAGGGGGCCGTTTGCACAGCACCCTGCTCGCCCAGGCGGCTCAGCTGTCGCGCCTCCCCGGAGCGCTGCGGAGGGGCTCGCGGAGCCGACACCGCCACGGACAGCCCACAGGGAGGCTCCTGACACCGCCAGCTCTCCACGGTCACGGCAGAGAAGACAAAATGCCCTTACTGTTGGCAGGCAGAGGAGAGGCAGGCACTGGCCAGAGCCATGCCGTGCAGTAGAGGGGAAGGCAGGGAAGAGAGAGCGCGCCTGGAAGAAGTGGGAGGACAAGCACGGGGCTGGGAGCACCTTGTCGCTTGCCTCCCCCTCCTAGTGCTGCTGCGTGGCTCTGCCGTGCCTCATGGGCTACCTGTTCACCACCTCCTCCCTGTTCACACTCAGCCACGAAGGAAAGAGCCCCAGGCAGAGGAGACATTCCCTGGGTAGGGAGGGGAGAGCTGAGCACACACGCACCAACACACACACGCGCTTGCCAAAAAACTGTATCCCATATGACTGGTACATCAGTATGAAAAAAAAATCTCAAAGTTCGACTATTAAAAATAAAGTCCCACCTCCAGATTGTACAAAACCTGTGAAGAGAAGGAAGAACTTGTGGGCAGCGAGTCTGGGGCCCAGCCAGCTGTCATGAGCACTTCCAGACACACACGGCCAGGCTGCCACCAAAGAACATGTAGAGCAGATTCTTCACCTCGTGAGTGATCTCAAAGCCAAAACCTTCCCCAATCACCACATGCCAGGAGGACCCAAATTTCTTGTCCATCATCTCTTTGATCATCTTGGCAGCACTCTGAAGAATAATAATAAGGAGAGCGTAGGATGAGGCAGAGCAAGCAGTGTGCTTTTAGGCAAAAAAAAAACCCCAACTGTTCTCCCTTTACTGGGCTACTGATTTGCCAGGCAATAGGTATGGCAGCTGCGCTGCAGGAGCTGAAAACCCCCTAGGGCTACACTGAAGGGCAAAACAGGCTACTGGGTTTTCAGCAGCCTCCAAACAGCGAGCAAGAGAAATTAAAGCTCGAGATGTAGTAATCACTTCTCATTCACACCAATTTGAAGCAAGAGTTCTCTCTTTGATGGTGATGGAGCTACGGTGGGTGCAGCAAGATGGGTGTGAGGAGATCCAGGCCACTAAGCTGCAGCTATTTTTACAGGAACACTTTTTTTTTTTCTTTCAGCTAGTCACCAAAACACTGAAACTAGGCTGGCTTTTAAAAGGCCTGCTTCTCCCAGATTGTGCCCTGCCCGAGCCAGAAAAGGAAAGAGGAAGATTTGGCAGTGACATATTATGGTGTCTCAGACAGGAAGGGACAGAGGAATTAATAACTTTGTGGTTTTGCCTTGTTCCAGCAGAAAACTCTGCTGGTAGCATGTAGGCTGTGCCTTGCCCAAGGAGCAAGTTGTGTGAGTTCCCTTATCTTTTGTTCTCAGAATTACAGGTAATCTTTCAAAATATTGTAACTTCTCTACCGTGTCCCGTTTATATAGTCTCAGGAATTTCATTCAATTGGCTGGAAGCTGAGAGAGAAGATTTGACAGCCAGTACCTAAAAGCTCAAAGACTTAATTTGCTCACCCCAAAAATAAGAGTTTCTTTCCTACTCTGTTGAAGACAGCCCTACTGAATACTGAAGAACGGCCCCAGGCTCTGCAAAGGGCCCCTTCTCAGGCACTTCTGCACCAAGCCCTCAGGACAGAGGGCATTTTATAAATCACAGAAGCACATCACAGGTCAGGCAGGACCAGAAGGGAAGAGAGTTTGTGGGAGAGCACTGCTGAGTGACTAACCTCCACTCCCTGTACTATAGCAACGTGCTATGACAGATCTTGCTGACAAAGGGAAACAAATGAGACTCTAGTCAAGCCATCCTTGCCTTCTTCCAATAGCGTAATAGAGAGTAATAGGACAGCAGTGTCTGCTGCATCCTGCCCTACACCCTCACTCTGCTCCTGAGGATCCCCCAAGCTGGTGCTGCAGAGGCTGCAGGCCAGCCGAGCTGGGACTGGGCCAGTACCTCGTTGTTGGTGGCATATTTCTCACACGCCGTGACACACAGCTCCATGGCTTCCACACGCATCTCCTCTGGCATGTCCGTGTGCTGGAAGGGGCAAACAGGGAAAAGGGATTAAGCAAAAATAAAAGTTAGGACAAGACAGAACAGCATGTAGCCTGATGTAGCCTTACATCACCCGTGTCACAACTGGGAACCATGGGCAGAGGGCACAGGGAAACCGGCCTGCGTGACTTCCTATGTCAGTTCAGAGGTGAGAGCATCGCTGGTGCCACGGGCTTGCCAGTGCACCGAGCAGCTCCGCTGCTTCGGAGAGCGGCAAATCCGAGCAAGGATTTTTACTTTGCCATTTGTCCTTTCTTCCATTGTCCCAGTTGAACTGCTCTCTACATAACACCAAGACTAGTATCAAGTAAGCGCAGCTTAGAGGAAGAGATGGACACATCTGTTAGTTTGCTGTTATAAGGAATGAGTGTTAACACTGCTGCAACCATTGTCCTTAATTATTACCATGAGCATAACAAAGAAGTCCAAATTACACAGCCTTTCTCTCCTCTTCTGCTATCTGACATGCCAGCAAAATCTTTTCCCCCGGCTCCTCTAGAAAAACAAGCTGCACATGGTACCCTGAACACAGAGGAGGTCTCCAAAGGCAGCACGTTCAGTTCAGAAGAAGATGGATCACAGAGGAGCTACTTTGCCCAAGGCTTTTTGTGGCTGACAGGAGGAACAGTAGTGCTGATAAATTGGCTTGGCAGAAGTCAAGGGCTGGGAGGAAGCAGGGTGATGCCTGGGATCCTCACATATGCCTACCAGCACAGGCTTGTATTCTCGCAGCAGCTCGCAGTGGGAGGCACTGCAGCCAGGAAGGTTGGTAGGAATGAAAGAGCAATTCGTATTTCGTGTCTGTATTTTAACACCGCTAAGCATGCAGTCCAAATTCTTACCCTCTCCTTACCCTGATCAGTGGAAAGCTGTGAAGTCTCTTATAATCAGCTTCCTCCTTTTTCCCCTCCCCGGTGTCTGCCATGCTCCTTACACAGTGGCCCCGGGAAGGGCTGCAGGGCCTGCCTGGGGCCCAGCAAAGCGCTGCGCTGCCAGCAGCGAAGGGGCAGGCACGGGCAGAACAGCTTCAGGAGCAGCAGAAACGCCCAGGCCCAGGAGGACACGCTGCTGAAAAAGAAAAGAAGTCGGGAAAGAAAAGTAAAATTTGAATTGCAATGAAAGGCAAATAACATTATAATGCAAATATTGTCCCTACCATCTCCATTTATTACGGTTTCTCTGCATCTTTTTCACACACCATGCACTTAGTGAGCCATCATACTGAATATTAATGCAGTCAAGATTTTAAAATGCATCATTTTCCACAAATGAGTCTTCAAGAGCACAGCACTTCCCAGAAGTACCAATCCAACACATGGGAAGAGCCAAGTCAGGATGCTGCTTCCCACAGGCCACGAGAGAACAATATACCATTACCCAGGACTCAATTCCAAAAGGATTTTCCCAGGACATACCACTATATGCATGCTTTCCAAGGGTGTCAGACAAGCCAGGGGGCGAGTGTATTTCAGAAATATCACTGGTGAACACAGCACATGTCAGTGTTGAACATTAATGTCTTAGCCCGTTTTAGGGCACCTCCTCCTTTCTTCCCCAGCACGCATGAGCTGGGAAGAACCATTAGCTGGACCGCTGTTACGGGCCTATTTGCCAGCTGGCCTCGACTTGGGCAACACAGAGGCCCAGCACTGACCGACAGGCAGGTTCACAGTTCCACTGTCTGCTTCTCTCCTCCAGGATAAAGTGCCTTCCTCTGTTTCATCAGAGGAGACAAGAGAGCTCATACACTAAAGAAAGAATAGAGAGGAAAAAAGAAGCACACAGACCGCGAGTGCTTATGCCACACGTGCAGAGCTGCTGGCCAGAGCAACAGCTCTGGCACACACCGCTCTCGAGGAAGAGCCACAGGAGCCCTGGGGAGCCGCAATCCCGGGCCATAGCCCGCACGGGGCG
>NW_010585330.1:81254-92036 GCF_000705375.1 Tinamus guttatus
GCCAGAAAGCAGCTGTGCCTCCAGGCTCCCGTTTTCAGCCGTTCACGCAGCTCTTTGCATCACTGAGCTGCAGCTGCTAGTTCAGCCCTGTGCTGGGGCTGTGTTTTGCTGGGGATGCTGCCAGCAATGCTCCTTACTGCAGGCCAGAACTGATGGATCTGTGCAGGGACATGGCTGGGGACCTGGTGTGGGGAAGAGAATGAGCATTTCTATTTTATTTTCTTCTTTAAGGGTATTTCTGTACCGATTTCACCATGAGCTGAATTCTTGGGGTCAGGAGGAGATATATTTGCTGCTGTGCCCCACAGCAGTGACCTGGCATTTCCATCCCTCCCTCTCTGTTTGTCCTGTGGGTCTTCTGCCATGGCCATCAGCCCTAAAGCCCCCATAGAGAGTCTCCCTCTCAATAGCCATTTTGTTTTTTTTCAAACTGGTGCCCCCTTATTTCACCTCCACTTAAACCTGGGATCCCAGCAGCACTTTCAGACAATTCCTCTTCAAAAGAGGTGGATGTCTTAATTATTCTGCTATTATTTAGGTGCACAAGCAGGGTTTACTTGTTGAACCCACTCCTCTTAATGCACAAGCAGAGGGTACATGTTGAACCCACTCCTCTTAGCAGCGTGGGAGTCAGACTCCAGCTCGGCAAGTCCTTGAGCATATGCTTGTGCTTAAGCGTACTTAAGCTTCTTCTTCTTTTTTTTTTTCTTTTTCTTTTATTTTCCTCTTTTTTTAAAAAAAAAAAGAGAGAACTTTAAGGAGCTGCGTTGAAGGGCTGAAGGTGACAGGCGCAGACTTTAATGGCTACAATTTCCCCCAGAATGAGCAGCGGGAGCCAAGGGGCAGTTCTGACCAGAGAGCAGTCCCCGCTACCACCCCTGCGAGGGGAAGGCCCTGGGGAAAAGCAGATGCTCCAGTTTTGTGCTCTGTTTTCTTCAGTTGGTGGCGAGATGGTGCCTTTGCTCGGAGAAGTGCAGCCTACTGAGGGGAAAGAGCCTTGTGCAGAGCTGGCTGCTGGTCGCTCTGGAATAGCCTGCGCCGAGAGCTGTGCCCGCAGCCCTCATCCTAGGGCAAACCAGGTTGTATGAAGGTAGGTCAGTGGCTCATTAGGAATGCTTAAAGGGATTTGTAGCCCACATGAACTCCTTGACATCATGCCCTGACCTCGAGTTTCTTCTGACTTTTGCTCTCCAGCAGCAGGGTTGGGCTTCCTTGTCCTGCAGACCGGTTCCCGACTCCCCGCTCTAGGACGCTCACTCCTGCACTGCCTTTAGGCTTCCCACTTAAACGTGTGGGATGGGGCGAGGGTATCCCATGGGTTCCCCTGTCTTCACCTGCAGCAGGGCAGTGACCAGTGCGTCTGTGGGCTGAGGGGCAGCGATCCCGTCGTCCCCTCTGTCCCCTCCTGGCTAGACCGCGTGCGGGGCAGGAGGCTCAAACAGAAATGCCATGTTTATTGTCAATGATCAGCTTTACAAAAGGAATTGTCCCGATACGCCACGTTCACAGGCACGCACACGCACAGGCGCGCAGCAGCGATGTGTTTCACAAACGTACAAAAGAGAGCGCGAGCGAGCGAGCGACTTGATGCAGAGTGGGGACGGGTTCAACGCGGTCACGGTGCACAAAAATCACGGCGTTCCCCACTTCACACGATGGCTGCGTTTCTCTCCTGTCCCCCCGGCCGGGCTGAGCTGCCCCACAGCCCTCATGTGGGGCAGCATGGCCAGGTGCCGGGGAGAGGGAAAGGACATGAGGACGATGCCAGAAATGCAGGTCTGGCCTGCCTGGCCGCCTCCCCGCTTCGCCTCCCCGCGAGCGGGCTGGACACGCCATCACCTCGAGCCACCATCAACGCACAGGGGGACCGTGTTCTGGAAGGGGGGAGCAATGGAAGCTGGACACCGCATGAGCAGCCATGAGACCTCCAGAATACTCCTCCTCCCTGGTCTGCCCTCATGCGTACACACACACGCACGCACACGTATGTAGACATTGGTGGCCACGCAGCGTGGAAACATCATGTTATCAGGCACTCCATGGTCCCTCTAGCTCAAGGCCAGTGACCCTCCGCTTCGCCCCGCTCGGTGCTGCCGTGAGCCTGCTGCGTCCCCCTCGCTGCATCTGTGGGGTCCGGGAGCAGCTCACGGCGGCAGGCAGAAGGAAGAGGCACAAGGAAAGCTCCAAAAGGGAGCCAGTGGAGCTCCTCCGTCCAGGACCATATTCCTCGCCCTTCTGGCTTGGCTTTACTCCATTTAGGAGCTATGCCACCCTCAGAGCTGGGCATGTGGCGGGGCGACGCTTTCCCCGAAAGCCGCCGAGCGCCGCCTGCCACCCCAGCGCGGTGGTGATCCCACGGGCACGGCCGTGCTGCCGCGGGAGCACCGTGTCCTGCCCTGCCGGGCACCTGCCTGGCCACGGGGAGCCCCCTGGCTCCTTCACGGGTGGGAGGGGAGAAAAGAAAAACAAAAGCAAACCCCGAACAAGCAGAGAAACTGGATCTCAGCCAAGAGGGGCCACGGGTACCGGAAAGCTCCATGAGAAACAGCAGCATCCTGGCAACGGGAACAGCAGCTGTTTTTCACAGCATCACAACCCTCTGCCTCCAAAGCCCGACTCCCCTTGGGGCAGAAATGCCACTTACGGGCTGTGCAGGCATGGGAATAAATTTGGGAGAGGATCTGCCCTCCTGAAACCCTCTCTCAGCCTCCCCGGTGGGAGGAAGATGCCCTGGCCCCAGTGCCCATTCTTCCTCAGCCTGGGAGGCAAAGACTCCCTTTTGCCCTCCACGTAAACCTGAAAGGCAACTGAGATTCTTTTCAAAATGCAGTTTTTTCAAAAATCTCAGTGACCTTTCTAGCAGACAGGATGGGTAAGTCCTTCCTCAGAAACACCCTGCCCTGAGACAAAAGGACGATTACCTGATCTCAAGGGGCTTCCTAGCCCTTCTTTGGGGCTGTTATACCCAAAACGATAATAATAAAAAAGAAAACAAAATCCTCTCCAAACTCCCAGGACTCCTACTCAGCTGTAAAAGCACTGGATCTAGCTCTCTGCATCACCAGATGCTGGCTCCGGTGCTTCTCTCCCTGCATGCAGCAGAAGGTGGGAATGGCTCTTGGCTGGATCTGCTTTATTTTCCTCTCTGTGGGGTCAGTAAAGGCAGCTATTGAAATCCCCTCACGAGCTGGGATGTGCGTGGTGCTCCTGGTCCCGCTAGCTGGCAGGTGAGGAGGGCCGCGGTGCTGGCACTCTCATCTCCTCGTGCTGGTGCCATCACAGGTGACAGACGTCCACGCGTGCGGCTGCATTTACGACACTCGGACGAACGAGCAGTGTTTGCTGGCTCCCTGGCCACAGGTGTTTTCAATTAGCTATGTACAACCCTAGCAAACAAGAGCTTCTTAACAGGATTGCCAGCAGCTTTGCCACCCACGGCAGGAGTAGCCCCACCTGCTCTTCCCAGGGAAGGAAGCAATATCCACTGAAAAACAGGAGAAGAGCCGATGGGGGAAGGAAGGGAATGTGCTGAAGGCTTCTGTTGAGCAGCTCACGGCCATGCCTTTAGGCTTATTTGAATTACAGGCTGAAAAAAACAACTATCTCATATCATCAAAAATAAATAAGTAAATAAATAAATGGCAGGTGTGGGATCACTGGAGCCCAGGGATAGCGCCCAATTAGAACTCGTATTTGGGGCACTTAAAAGTCTCCAGGTCCTGCTGAAGGCAAATAGAGAAAGGAAATGAGCTACACCAGCAACTGCAAATAAATAAACAGGTAGATAAATAAATAGATAGAGAAGTAAATAGATGGGGCTGGGGTTTCTCCAGCAGCCCAGCAGCAGGTACATGCCCAGCGTGCGAGGTCTTCTGCTCTTTCACACCCCAGGCGTGATTTGCAATGGAAAGTGCTCCGCGTCTCCCCCAGCAGCCAAGGCCTTGTCCTCACAGACCAGAACATGCTGTTTTTTTCCTTAAAATAGCCCTGCTGCCAGAACACACCTCACCTTGGGCTCCGGTCCCTAAAAACCACCCTTCCCGCTTCAGCCCCTGCTGCAAACGCCACTGCTGCCCTCCCCACAGGGGCAGCTTGCCAGCCCGGCCACTGGAGCGGCACCTTCGCTACCATGAAATACACCAACGCGAGGGAGGGCACTGGGGTGCCCCCAACACCACTGTGGTCACCCCAGGGCCTGGGGCTGCCCGGCCGGGAGCCTGAATTGGGGTGAAGCCCTGGCGAGGCGAGGAGCGAGGCGAGCGTGCGGCGTGGGCGCGAGGCCGACGCTGCCCGGGGCCTCCCCGTCCGGGTGCGGCCGAGAGGACAGGACGGGGCGGGGGTCACTGCCATGTTCCTTCCCATGGGTGCTGGGGGGCGAGGGGCTGCTCACGCCTTCATCCTCTCCTCGCACGCCGTGAAGCTCGCCTTGCCGGCGCCGCCGAACACCTCCACTGCCTGGTCATCCCACTGGATCACGTTGCCTTGCAGGCGGGAGGTGCAGTTGGCCATGGCCTGGATGTCCGCCGGCGCCAGCATGTGGTCCCAGATGCCGAACTGTGCGATCTCCCCGACGAAGGCCTGCGTGGCGTCAAACCGGCCACCCAGCGTGTCCTGGAGGGCAGGGGACGGAGCAGGAGAGAGGAGGGGGAGGCAGGAAAAGAGGCAATTTGGGCAGAAGAAGCAAAAAGCAAGGAATGGGGTGGACAGAGAGAGAGGAGAGGGACGAGGGGGCAGAGGAAGCATGATGAGCGCACATTTCCTCCAGAGGATGGGCAAGAGCCCCTCACCTAAGCAGAGAGGTGGCTGCCTTGTGGCACTCCATGCTAGGAGCTCCTGCCCCAAACCCCAGCCCCACTTCCCAACTTGGGGCTCACAACCTCAGAGCCTCCCAGGCTCATGTCCCGCCCCAGGACTGCCCTAGAGGCCGTGGTGAAGGGCCAGCATGACACGTACCTGCTCCTGGCCAAGGATTATCACCCCCTGGGGCTTGATGGCGTGCCAGGAGGCCAGGTTCTCGCTGGCACCCCGCTGCGTGCCATCCTGGTAAGCCGCCCACTTGCCATCTCGGGTGGTCCATGCCACGCAAATGTGGTGCCAGGCTTTGTCCTTCAGGCTCAGGGGCAGCTGGGCAACCTGCAAGTGAAAAGGCCATAGCACTCAGGCATCCCAAAATCTAATGACACCGACACGTGCTGTGTCTCCCCCTCAGCTCCCTGCCCCCTGGACCAGCTTCCCTGTCCTCCCATTTCCAACTCTCTGCCCGTTCTCTCCCAGCTTCTGGGGCCGAAGGCAATGAAAACACCAGGGCCAGACCTTGATGCTGCCTTGTAAGTAATTCAGGGGACATGAGTTAGCCTGGCTACACCTGAGGGACACCCCAGAAGCACCCATTCCCCCGCCCTGGGTTGCTTGTGATGAAGACTCTGACCACCTTCATCTGCAGGGCCCCAGCTCTACTGACCTTGTCGTTGATGAGCAGCTCCAGGGGGTTGGTGCCCCACTCCAGCAGCACAATCTCGTTGGCCTGCCCTGGGACAGAGTAGGAGAAAGGGGTGCCGAGGCCACCCGAGGCCTTGGACTTCAGCCACATGCAGATGGTGAAGGCATAGAGCTCTGGCAGAGTCTTCTTCATCCGTGCGTACATGTAGTTGTTCTGCACAGGGATGGTCACCTTGAAGGCATCAGGAGGGCTGAAGGTTGGTGGCCCTGTGAGCCAACGAAGGGGAGAAGGAAGGATGATGAGTGCCCGCTGCCCAGGGTCAGGGTGGCCAAAGGGGGTGGTCCTGCAGACATGCACCATCAGGATGGGCCCCAGAGCTGGTAGTGAGACCTATGTGGCACCCTTGGGTGGAGTGGGCACACAGGTCCCAGGAAATGGGTCCTCACCACAGGACTCACCGTGCTCCAGCTCAGCAACTCGGTTCTGGAGGGAGTTCAGCTCCTTCTCGATGTCGTGCTGCTGCTGGCTGTGGTCACTGTTGGCTGCCTGGCGCTCCTTCTGCAGCGTCAGGATCTTGGACAGGAGCTGCTCCTCCAGCTGCTCCATCTTGGTGTGGAGAGCATCTCGGGTCAGTGCTGGGGAGGTGGGTGCTGAGATGTTCGTCCGGGCTGGCAGGTCCTGCTGCACTTGGGCAACAGCGAGTGGACAGCAAGAGGAGGAAAGGAGGAAAAAAATCAGAACAGTTATCACTGGAAAAGCATAAAATAAAAGAAATTTCCAGGCAGAACGGCTGCAGAGCAGCAGTGGGTGACTTCCTGGGGGGCTCTGGCATAACCAAGGGGATCCTTCCCCCAAGCTGCCTCCTTTATGAGCCAGTCCCCAAAAGGGAGGGAAACAACCACTGCTCTGGGCACTAAGGGGTGCTTGTGTGTCCTTTCCTAAGGGGTGTTTGTGTGTCCTTTCCTAAGGGGAGTTTGTGTTTGTGTGTCTCCTCTGGCACAACCTTCTCCTTGTTTCCCTATGTGGCCTTGCTAGTGTCAGTAAGACATGAAGAGATGCTGTCACAGCTATCCAGAAAGGCACCCATCCCCTCCAGCTGTGAACGGAGGCCAAAAATTCCCCAAAGGTCTCCCGAGCAAGGGAGAGGAAAAAAGTGCCTTCTCCAGGCTGAGTCTAGGATCACTGACCATGTGAAACGGACATGCTCTGCTCCTCTGAATCACCATCAAGCCCATGCGGGTTTTGCAGATACTAGCGTGCCCAGCTGGGACAAAAGAGCCTGTTCTGGGTATCTGCTCGCGCACAGGCTGTGCTTCTTCAAACAGCTCTCTGCCCATCCTTGGCAGCCCAGCTTGCTCCTCAGCCCCCAAGGCTGCAGGCCTGCTTTGTGCAGGGATTGCCCCCATGCACAGTAAATGGACTTAAGTGTCCATGTCGCTCTCGGCAACAATGTGACAGCCGCCGAGCATCCCTGCTCTCATCTCCGCAGGGACGAGGGGTCACCTGGGGAACTGAGACAGTATGTGCTGTCGTGTTCCTCCACCAAAACTATGCAGAGAAGTTACATTGTGCCAAAAACAAAACAAAACAAAACCAAGAAAAATCCCACATTAAAGTGACAAGTCCCGCCTTCTACTGTGAGCCTGGTCAAAAGTTTCCAGCTTTTTAATTTCCCTCTCCATGTCTTTTTTTCCATGATGGACATGATCTGATGTTAAGGTATACAGAATATAAGCAGAGGGAAATCCCTCCCCTCCAAAGCTTTTCTATTCACCATTAACCATAAAGGGGAGGGAAGGCAAGCCAGAGCCAAAGAGGATTTCAAATGTCCATGTCCTGCTTACAGCGGACCTGTCCTCCCGGACGAAAGCCAGGGGATGGCGAGGGCTGGGCAGCATCCAGCCACCGCAAAGGAGGTCGGCAGCGGCAAAGCGCCAGGGGAAGGAAGGGCTGAAGGATCCTGCTAGCGTAAGAACAGATGGATCCGAACCAGCCAGGAGTACAGCGAGGTTGGGAAATAGACGGTGGCTGCCAAGCATCACAGAAGCATGAGGATCCGGAAGAGACTTCCAGTGGGATCTGTGAGAGCAAAGCCTTAGCTGCTTGTAAAACTGAGTGTGACAAGTTTATGAGAGCGGTTGTATGGCCTGAAGCAGCCAGCATGAGGATCCAGGCACTCAGGGGACTCCTCCTCGCCCTGCCTTTGTAAGTCATGTCAATACTCATCCTCACAGTCAGGAAAGAGAGATGGATGCTTCTGTCCTAAAATTCTCCATCTTCACTTCCCTACCTGTGGTTCTCGCTATTTTGGCATTTTCTCCTTGGTTAAAGGAGCTGCCACCTTCCAGACCCGAGACCAGAGCGGAGTCCCACTCCCGGGACACGCAGGTGCAGACCTGGGCCACCTTCCCTAGGGACAGTGAGCACAGCTGCCCCACATCTGCAGGGCTGCTGCCCACGGAGCTGCCGCGAGACACGGCTCTGCAGGGCACGGGGCACGCGGGAACGCCAGCCCCACCAGTGCGGATTTCATATGCGATCCTCCTTCCGGAGTAGCAATCTTGCAGCCCAAACCGGCAAGCAAAAGCCGGCTGTTCCTGCTGGGCTTCTCCGAGCCGCGCCAGGGACTCCGTCACGAAGAACAGAATGTCTTTCAGGAGGACAAAATGCTCGGCAAGCGCGGCCTTCCTTTGATGGCTCTGCCGAAGGCAGCGCTCGGAGGGCTGGGGGAAGCGAGGCCCCGTTATCCCCTCGCCGGCACCGCGCGCGGGGAGGCTTCTCATCACACACACAGATTAGTGAGAAAACGCTCCCTTGGCAAAGCCGCGGCGGGCGGAGATGGGGAGACAAAGCTGCTCTTTAGTCATCGCCCTGCGGTGTGTCCCTGCCTCCTGTCCCCTCCGAGGCAAAAGGCATTTTTAATGGCAATGGCCAGCAGGGCATCTCAAGCTTTTGAGAGGAGAGAGGCCTATTAGGGCTATCTATTGCTGCCGCTGCGGCCTTGTTCCTGTTCCCCAGGAAAGCTCCGTTTTCAGTTCAGTTGTGGTAGAGAGCGTGCGATGGGCCGAGCCCGGTGCGCGGGGCTGCCGGCGCCATCCGCGCACTGCCCCTCGCTTGCTCCCCGCGCTCCTCCTCGTGCTGCTGCTCTGTCTGCGGGTCTTGTGCAGGCCTCACAAAGCGGGGCAGAGACAGCAGGGCTGGGGACAGGCTGCAGGTTTGCAGAACATCTCGGGCCCCCCCAGGTCTCTAGCCCACATCCCCGCTTTCATGCACAGCTCATCTGCTAATAAGAGGGAAAAAAGAGGCTTGGGTCTTTTGTCACTCTCATTAGGCCCCAGTAGCTTGTCCTACATTATTCAATAGTGGCTTTTTCTTTTATTTATTTTCCCCCTCTTCCAGCTCTTTGTCTGCCTCTGTCTCCTTACTTCTCCCTTTGTCTCCTCTTCCTTTCTACTTCCCCTGTCCTTCCTTCCCACGCACTCCCAGCCCCACATCCACCAACTGCCTCTCACCCCTTCACCAGCTCCCTCCCTGCAGCTGACCATCCCCAGCTCTTCATCCCATGTTACCCCATCCTCTCCCTCCCTCCGGCGGGTGCTCAGGACCGCCAGACCACGAGGGAAGCCAGACCTGCGGCGCCCTTACGCAGCGGACTGTGGCGACGCTCGCGCCCATGTTATTTACCACAGCGCTGAGGCGAGCGCCGCCTCGGCGCACTGCCGGCTCCCCATCTGCCGCAGCACGGGCCCCGCGGGCGTGCAGGCCTGCGGGGGAGGCTCGCGTGGCGCTTTTTTGGCCAGCGGAGGGACCGAAACGTGCCAGGTGGCGTTAATCACACCATGCTCAATGTTGGCGGCTGGCACGGGGGCGGGCGGTGGGCGCTGGCGCAGGCCGGGTTCCGTCAACTCGGCGCACGCTCGCTGGGTTTGGGTCTTTGTCAGGCAAACGCACACTCATTTATATAAGGAAACAACGGCATGTTTACCAGTGCGATGGTCTGGGGCACTCCATCTCTGTTTGCTCAAAAACCGAAAGGGGACGGAGGCAGCTGGATCTCCTTTTCCCATTCCCTTCCCTAGCGCCACTCCAGCAGTTTGGTGCCAGCAGCCAAATCGTTCCAGTTTACGACGACGCAACTGCAAACGCCGAGCGTGAATCGCTGTGACGGCGCAGTCAGAACCGGCTCCCCTGCAGACACCAGCAGCGCCTTTCGGGGCCCGTTTCCCCGGCAGGCATCTCCGCTGGGGAGCACTAACTGGGGCCGAGGCGCCTGCCGCCCCGCTCTGAAATCGCTCTGTTTCCATTTGCAGCTGTAATTAAAAGTGCCTAAACGGAGCACGTGGGCTCCCTGGCTCTGCACGCCAAGGAGATGCGCCCACCTGCGTGATGCGAGCGTGTGCGGAGAGAAAGTGGGAAGGAGAAAAGAAAAACAAGGAAAAAAAAAAAAACAGAAGTAAAGATGTCAGCTGCGCTGTACATCAAGAAGAAACAGGCAGAAATTCATTCAGGAGACTGCATGGTCAGGGGGTTTGAAATAGGCTACGGGAGATGTTCCTGTTTGAATTTAGCCCCCGGTTAGCAGCGGCAGCCGACTTGTTCCCTCTCCCGCGTGCCTCGCGAGCTGCGGGTAGCGGCGACGGAGACACAGCCGCACGTGGCGGGCTGGGCTCCTCCAGCGCCACAAATCCAATGCGCAGCCTTCCCCTTCCTCATGCGCAGCCGGGAACGTGGGGCACAGCTGCCTTCCCAGTGGGAAGCAGCGCCGCAGCATGCCAGGCTGGGCTGCAGCGACCCGGGACCGTGTGTCCACAGAGCTAAATCGCTTCTTGAAAACTAAGATGTAAAACGACTTAATGGGTTTTTCAGAGCATCACTAAATCTCGTTATGGCTTATGGCCACGCTAACAGCATCCAGATTATATCAATAATCTTCCATCAGCTCCCTCCCTGCGACTCGCTCCTCCAAAGATATGAGCATCGAGCTTTGTTGACGACGATGCTGCCATCAGAGAGGTGCCCGAGGACATAACCTTCCTGAGGGCTCCCCACTGCACTTTGTTCCATCTTTCTGCTAAGACTGACCCCGCTCAGAGCCAGGTTTCTTCTCACGCTTTCCTCACTGTCTTTCCCACTGTGTTTCGCACAGCGTCTGCCCGAGCGGGACAGCCCCCAGCCCCTGCTCGTGGTGAAGGACGTCCAGGCCGCCTAAGGCACCGAGCAGCCTGTGGGGCTGGGGACGAGGGTTGGGGCGCTGCAGCCCCTCTCCCAGCCAGGGCCGCCAAGCCCTGGGGATCCTCGGCTCCCAGCAACACGAGAGGCAGGGACGGGGGCCGGGGGCCGGC
>NW_010585330.1:113827-132661 GCF_000705375.1 Tinamus guttatus
AGTAAGGGCATGCCGGCCGGACCTCTCGTGCTCTCCCCTCTTGGAAGGAGCTTTTGGGTGCCCTGGTTTTTGAGCTGGTGCAGGGTAGTGCGAGGTAAATGGGCCAAGCATTAAAAAAAAAATCCCTTAAAAAAGGAAAAATGTTAAGTCACTTAAAGGAATTCCCCATGCTGAGCGTTACTGCAAAATCCTATTTAATTTGCAGTGTGCTGTACGCTGTCTTGCAGGTGCAAAAAAAGAGGAGAGCGCGAGCTTCCATTCCGAAATAATTCCCAGCAACTTAAAATGGGAGCTCACAGCAGTGCCGGCACAGCCGCCAACCCCGGGATGCACCGGCGGGCACGTGGCCACCGGCCTAGCTCCGTGCGTAGGGCGAGCGGGAGGGACACGCTGCAGGGAAACGCTCCCGGGAGGAGGAGGGAGCTGTGCCCAGGAGAGCGGGCAGTGGCCGATGTGCTCCCTGCGCTCCGTCCCCAGGCAGCGCGGGCTCCGGCCGCCTGCAGAGCACTAGCAGCCCAGGCCCTTTCCTCCCTGCCTCTTCTGCCCTCACTGCCGCCTCAGAAACTCCACGTAGAAAGGGAATCTTTTGGAAACCCCTACATTTCTCAACAGCAGCAGGGCCCCCAGCGATGGATTTCCCCCAGATAAATCACAAAAGAACTAAACTAACCATTTCTTCGCTGCTAGCGTAACGCCTGCCATGCAGGCAAGAGTTTGTCCTACCCATTTTGTTTGTCCTACTGCATTGCAACGACCACCAGCTGCCTTGAGCAGAGCAAAAGGACTTCAAAGGACTGCATGAACCTTCCATGTCATCCACATTCAAGGTGGAGGTGGTGGAGAGCTTCCTGGATGCTGGCAGAGAGGAGGAAAATGAGCCAGGAAAGGCACAGAGCCTCATGGACGCGGGTTGCAGGGCTGGCCAGGACACAGACAGTGCAGCGGGCAAGGTGTTTCTGTGGTCAGGGCCTGACCACAGTACTGCTGTATTTAGGTCACATCACTCACTTCAGGAAAGGGCCTCTTTCAGACCAGTCTCTGGTACTTACCATCACAGGCCAGCTGAGAGCAAAAAAGTCCAGACATCCCTGCTGTCTCATGTAGAAGGGGACAAATCCTCCTGGCCTGCCCCATGGCCCCAGACACCATGTTTTGCCCTCTTATCCATCCATCCCATGTTTTTCCATCTCATCCATCCTTATACAAAAGAACATGCTGTTCACACCCGCTGCATTTTGCTTTTCACCTTTTAAAACTGATTCCCACTTTGCATTTTCAGTGTTCAGTAACACCATCCACATGTCAATTGGCACATTTGTTACTGCTCACTTTGTTTAAACAACTGCTTTTACACTTGTGGCTGACTGTCAAGTAATTTGTTTAACTTCCAGCCCTCTGTATCATAAACTCATTTCCAAATAAAACAAGAGAAGTCCTTACACAGCTAAGCTAACACACACATGCAGCAACTGTGATTGATGGCCTTGTCCCCCAAACAGCCACACAGGCCACAAGCAGCACCTCTTACCTTAAAGTATACGCACAAGCTATCCCTGACCCACAGTCTGGAAGGAGCAGCAATATTGCAGAAGGCTCCATGTGCTCTTTCAAGTTATATCCTCCTCCCACCTGCCAACAAGATATTCTCTCCAGCTACAGTAGTTGGTAAATTCATTGCAAGTAGTTGTTTTACAGGTATTACTCAATCCTTGCTCTTTCACCTGACTTTTAGTTTCCCAAAGGAAAATGGTAGCAGTTGTTCAGAGCAATATCCAGTTGTTCACAGCATTGCTGGGTACTTAGTTTCATTCACTTTCCAGTTGAAAGAAAAAGAAAAAGAAAAAAGGAAAAGAAAACAGCTATTGTTCACAGTGGCCACAGGAACAAAATATTTTCTTGGCATCTCACTGTCCTGAAGACCCTGGTGGCGAAGGCTACACCAGATCACTTTTTGGTCACACTGATAAGCCTGCAAGGGGAAGCAATAAGCTTTGTGGGAGCAGCAAGAATGATCTTTCTCACAAGGAACATTGGCAAGCAGTGTATGAGCATAGAGGAAGAGCAGTAGGTGCAAAAAAACCCCAAACAGAACAGAACAAAACAAAACAAAACAAAACAACCCATGTTTTTTAAAATATGGCACCTGTGAGAAACCAACCTGTACAAAGCCACTGTCTTCCACAGGGTTCTTTTTTTGCAGACTTGTGGCCTGCTCAGGGTAGCAGTGCTTATCTCCGTTAGAGCAACTGCAAGAGTTGATCAACCAGCTCTGCTCCAGGCTGCTCGAGGGAAGTAGCTGTCAAGAGCAGCAGACTTGTAGAAAGAAATGGTCGTACCCTCTCGCATACCGAGCAGCAGTGGTGTGTTCTGCTACACCCGCTCTCAAGCAAGTTCTGTGGTTTTTTTTCTTTAAGCAAATGCTTGATGTTGAAGTCAGTCATGTCCAAGTAGTGATATCTCCTGGCTTCAGCTCAGCACACACTGGCAGTGTCAGATCACTGAAAGATGACAGTGTGTCTGCTTGTGCATGGCTCAGCATGGCCACGGAGTTGCCAGTAAAATGATCCCATTACCTTTTTGATGGAGCCTCACTTGAGGCTGGAGAAGGCCTTGGCGCTTCATCAAGTGCCTCCAGCACCAGTATTCCTAGGTTATCTTTCAGTTCCCAAAGCAGGTCCAGCTGTCCAGGCTGACACCAGGTCACAGGTAGATAGACAAATGCTCCAGGTTTCTAGCAGACTTGCTTTCAAGTCAGTAGCTCAGGGAGCCAACCCCCAGGAAGAGCAGAACCGAGCGCAGGGAAGGTGGGTGACGCTGTGTGAACTTGCACTGGACGGAGGCGTGAACGCCTCTCTCCTGGCAGTACTCGCTACTGTACAAGTTACACTTGTCCCGTTTTACTCGCTGCTCCTCGAGAGAGCCGAGAGCAGCTTCCCCTTTCAGGGGATGTCGAATGTAGCAGGTCCCCAGGGACAAGTTTTGAGGCGCAGCCCAGTGCCCGAGCTCTCAGGCGTCCTGTTAGGAAAGCCGTGCAAGCGAACCTGGCAGCAGCGTGTGGATCAGAGAGGCAACATGGCAACGGCTAGCTGAACAGAATTTACTGTCCAGATTAACCTTTAATCCAAGCAGCCCATGTGTGCGAGAGGACAAGCCTGACAAGCTCCTAGTGCCAACCAGCCTCCGCAGCATTGGCAGGGATACGGAGAAGCAGTCTCTCCCGCAGGCTTTCCCATCACTCTGCACTGCGGTTCCCTACGACTTCACCTGACTCACTAGTTGCTGCCAGAAAATAAGTGTCTGGCTGAAGCGCTGCTGTGATGGCATCAGTCAGACCCAGCCTTCCTGGCTCAGGGCAAGCACGCACGCTCCCTTGGGAGCCCCGGCAGGACGTAGCCACGCAGGCTGGAGCCCAGAGGAGAGCAGCGTTGCCAGCCTTGGCAGCCTGGCTGCCCTGGCCGCGCTGGGGCTTTCTCGGCTGTGCCGGAGCGGCGCAGTGGAGCACAGCAGGGCTCTCCACAGCTGGTGCCAGCAGAGCTTCCTGCAGGGCTCAAGGAACTCCCTGAAGCCAGGGAGTCACGCTGCTGCTGGCCTTCTCCTTTCCAAAGTCTAATCCAAACTTTAAATGTACACCGTGTCTGTGTAGCCTCAACTGAACCAGCTGGTTAAAAATTAATAAACAGTCTACCTTCTTGAATCGGAGGAATGAGAAATGTCAAAGAGAACCTTTTGCAGGCTCCACTCTTCACCGGTTCACCAATCACGCAGGCCCATACCCACGCACACACGGACACTTTACACTCTCTTTGCAACCACACTGTTTGCCTTTACCAACAGAAGTGACCGGGGGAAAGTAATTCAGCTGTAGAAGGGAGGAAAATGACCACACAAACAGACCATTATGTAAATGTCAGTTCTCATATTTAATATTTTAATAATTTTGTTTGCAACATTTACCACATAAATCATCTAAATAAATAGATGCTGTACAGTCTCTTATCCATATCAGTACAAAAATAAAACCACACTTTGTGTCAAATTATACTTGAGCCTGCCCTCCCCTTTGCTATTGCAACCTCCATTTCCAATCCACACTCACTCAGAAAAGGCATTATACTCCGACTGGTTTGCTTGGAATCAGTTTGCTCCTTATTCCACCCCCCTCCCCCTTCCCCAAATACATTCAATTAGTCTGTACAAAAGCTAGAAGCTCATTCTGTGCAAAAGGAAGCTTTCTTTGTGCAAAGACTCAGGTACTCTAGCGTGCTGACAGAACAACAGCAACAACCGAAGAGACAGGAACAAAAATTGGGGACCCTTGCTCCCAAGTAACTCTATCTGCCACCTTCTCCCCCAGCAGAAAGGGAGCAAACCAAATCAAGGGAGTTGGTGCGCACAAGAGTCCACGCAGATGTGCATAAAAGGGGAGAAAAAAGGTTAGTGCCGAAGACCTAGCAAAAGAACTGGGTTCCTCCAGCTATGGAGCTTGCCAGGTGAGAAAAATATGTATATATACACTTTCACCTTAGCCTGTTCAAAAGGTTCTTTAGACATGCAAGATAAAAGCCTTGACTGATTTTTTTTCCAGTGATTTCATTGCCATTCTGTTGGAGATAAGGTGAGAAAACAGCCTTTGGAAGGATTCAACAGCTACTGAAGACAGCTTCTGGCTCACCCTCCTTTCCTCACCCCCTTCCCTGTGGACGGACAGGTAAGTCTCCGTTCCCCAGGCAAGCTAATAAGGTGCGATTCCTCTGAGATTAAACTAAAGCAGAGACAAAAGTGGTCATAGTGCCAGACTAGGACCATTCAAACCAAAGTGGAACTTTGCTCTCCCCTTCAAGTGGGGAGGGCAGGGAGAAGGCCAAGAGCAGCCCTGAGAGTGCATGAGGGCTTCTGTAGGTCTCTCCTCCCTCAGGGAACCCTCCTTCGCTTGGCACCCGCCAACTCCCCTGTCAGCCAATGGAGGGAAGTAAAGGGCCCAGGGGCAGCTCTGCAAACGAGATAAGGAACAGCCAGAAGCTTGAGACAGATGGTGCATGAGGGCTTCTGCAGGTCTCCTCTCCTCCCTCCGGGAACCCTCCTTCGCTTGGCACCTGCCAACTCCCTTGTCAGCCAATGGAGGGAAGTAAAGGGCCCAGGGGCAGCTCTGCAAACGAGATAAGGAACAGCCAGAAGCCTGAGACAGATGCATCTTTTGCCTTTCAAATGCCACTTTTAGAGACATAATAAGGAGTATTTAGCACTCCTAGTGCTTTGCATTTTCAAAGTGCTTCAAAACATACTTCAGCCTCAAAAGCCAAAAAAGCAGCTTAACATTTTGACAGATTTGCGAAGAGCTTCTTTGTGCTGACACTACATTTTCTTGTTAAAATAAAAAAATAATAAAAAAGGGCTTTCCTCCTCCTTCCAAATCCCTCTCCCAGTCAAAATCCTGCTGCACCAATAGTGAGATAAGCTGGGGCAGAGGTGCTGACCAGTCTTAGCAGCTCCCCTCTTCAACATCAAGTTGGCATTTCCAGACACTGTGGATGAGCAGCACCATCTCCCCTTTAGCAGCCACTACTGACTTCCGCTGAGCTCCACTCCTCCCAGGTACCAACCTGTCCCCTCCCTGCCAAGCCACTGCCCTTCAAGGAGGTAAGGGTGAGGGAACAAGGTCTGGAAGAGAGAAGGGGGTCATCATCCCTGAAGGAAGTACTTGTTACAGGGAGAATTAAAATTCAATTTTAAGAGATTGCTTCTCTCTCGCTGACTCTTGGTACCGCAGCTGCTTCCCTTTGACTGTTCTGGTGCTGCTTTTTTATAAGGGGTATCCTGCAGGATGGTTTCATAGGCATTTCCATCTTAACCAGCCTCTTGGGTGGAATCCAGGTGGGTCAACACCCCGCACATTCAGCTTGCTCTGCAGGGACTGCAAGTTCAGCTCCCTGGCAGTCAAGCTCAGTTGGCAGAGGACAACATGGTCTCTTGATCATAAGCTATTGTCTCAAAATAAGTTTTCTGTACACCTGGGTCCTTGAGGAGAAGAAATGTGAAAGACACATTCTTTTACCTGTATTTGCCAATGCTATACATTTCTGTGGAAAAAAAAAGTCAGCCTATATAAGCTGTTTACACATATATATATCTCCCTTGGTTTCCTGTGGAGCAAGACAGCTATACGAGTGCCTCCTCCCACCCGTCCCACTCCTTCCATGCCTTCCGCCAGACAGGCCGTGCTGCTCCTACTGTTTTCCTGCAAACTTTGACTGCTCTCTTGTTCTCAGGCTGCGGGGCGTGTAAGCAGGGGAGGAACAGAAGAGAGGCAGATACCCCTCAGTCTTAGAAAATGAGGTTTTGACACCTAACCTGCTTCAGAAAGCAGAGACAAACATTGAGGAGTGGAAGGGGTAAAGAGGTACTGGCAGATTTAGCTTTAGCTCAAATACCTGGATGTGGCCAAGAGCCCTCCGTGCTGCTTTCCCCACCTCGGCCTCTGTTGTGCCACCACCAAGGGTCTTGCAGGAGCCAACCTGCATATTTTTGGAGCTCTGCAAGGCTGCCCCTCTGTTCCAGCAAAACCAAATAGCACTAGCTGGCATAGAGCAGGAAACAGTACTGGGGCCAAGGACCCCCCATAAGGTGAACAAACAATTTTACACGTTCAGTCACAAAACACCAGAAGAACAATTCTGGACAGTTTCACAACACTAACTACAAAAAGAAAAAGAAAAAGAAAAAAAATAAAAGCCATTCATTTCTCAGTAGGCTTCTTTCTGTCTGAGGCTCTGACGTAAGCAAGGGTCAATTCACTAAGAAATTTGGGTTTATTTTGGCAAATGGAACTGCATTTGGGTGTTCTCACAATAATATCCTGACTGTGCTTGAAAAAACACCTTGGGCTGACTTTACGAGCAGGAGGGCCCCCCAGCAAATGCAAGACAATAAGGAACATGCAGGAGCCATGAAGCTGCTTAATGCCACTATTTACGTGTTAAAACTTGCTGTTCAAAAGGTATCACTTACAAATATCAGAGCAATAATAGCTAGTTTATAACCACCAGGAAGAGAGACGGTGCTTTCCAATTTTTAAACACAGTGTTAACACACACACACACACAAAAGTTTCCTGATCTGATCATAGAATCAGCATGGTTGGAACAGACCTTTAAGTCCAACCATAAACTCATCACCCCCATGCCTACTAAATGGTGAGGCCCCTCAGTTCTGTCTTGCCACAGTGAATTTACTGCAAGGTGCATGAAGTAAAAGCCTCTGTCCCCCAAAATGTGGTTGGAAAATTCTCACGTGGAAGCAGTTCTGAGGAATGACCAGAACAAGAAGTTTCTTGCATACAGTTCAGTAATTTCCATGGGCTGAAGTTTGTTTTCCTTATTTACAGCCCATGGAGCCTCATGAAGTATGGGAGAGTTAGCTCCATTCTATTCTTGGCTTGTGCTTCAAATAGAATTATTAAACTCTGCTTCAGCTGGATGCTATTTTGGCTCTTCTAATCAAACGGAACGTTTAACGAAGCTCCATGCACAGCATCAGATTTTCACGATAGGGTAACCAAAGAGGCCCAGCTCAATTTTCAGTTTTTGGCTTGAACACATGGACGGAGAGGATAGAATTAGGGAGAAAGACAAGTAAACTCAGAAAAACCTGCCCCAAGAAGAATCTCTACACTTGCAGAAGTGGAGCAAAACTGCATTTTAAAGTTCCCAAAGACCAGCTCTACCAGTATAGAAGGGAGCCACGTTTTTAAAAGAAAATGGTGAAAACAAGAGACCTTTAAAACAGTCGAGTTGGTGTTCATGATTAAAAAAAAAAAGTAGTAACTGCTTAGTTTCCTACCACAAACTGCTCTTCACAAAAAGCCAACCTACACACACACACACGGCCTGTTGTGTCTCAGTGGATAAGGGTTAACCCCTCGCTGACCTGAGCGCAAAGCAGCCCGGTACCAAGGGACTCTGTTTAACGCTTCATCTCAGGAGATGACGTATCAGTCCCCAAAAGAGCACAAACTAGCCTGATCCAAAAAGCGATTAAGATACGAAGCGGTGAGTGGATCCTCCTTTAAGAGCACCACAGGTTTTTGAAAACTTGACTCTAAAAGGAAGAAAGATGTTTAAAGAGAAATGCCAAAACAAAACACACTGAGAAGTCTCAGCTGGTGAGTGAAGAGGAAAAACACAGGATAGAAATGCAGTTACTAAGAGCAGCTCTTTTTGTGACATGGGATTGGTATTGCTTCTGACTTCAGACAAAGCTAGGAACATTAGAAATAGAAACATTTTGTTTTTCTTTTGCTGTATTTCTACACTGACCTCAAGACAGGACAAAGGTGATAGTAGCTGTATTCGAATTAAAAAAAACAGAACAGCAGACCCTGTTAACACCATAAAGATTTCACAGAAGGAGCTGGGATCAAGAATTTTGAAAATTAAGCTAAAATATTTCCTTTCTGCAACCACAGCCACATGAACTGCTACCACCCTGCTGAGCAGGCAGGCTGAATTTCTCCTGATAATATCAAGCAGATATCAAACACCTTTTGCAGGTGTGTGGGGAGGTGGTGGGACACTGTGGGACCACACTCCCTGCAGAAGAGGGTGATCTCACTTACATGATGCAGCTCCAGACACCTACATTCAACAAACATCCTGGCCCTATATGCTTACTTCATCAGCTTGCCCTTGCTAGCTATTCTAAGCTGCTTTCCCACTCACTCCTCCTCCCACCACATTAAAAAAATTACACCTCTCCCCCCATCAAAACGAATCCCCACACACAATGTGCTCCACTTTTCGCTCTCTGTTTCCTCTGTAATAAGAATCCCATGTCACTTCCCCTGTGCTTTGAGAGACAAAAGGTCTGTCCTGAAATTCAGGAACTACCCAGTGGTCTCAAAGCCGCGGTCACATAGTGAAAGACGGTCCCTTTCTAAGCAGCTTTGAAACAGAAGGGGAAATCTTGAGCCTACATTGAGCTGCATATCCTATTTAAGGTAAAACCTGCTTTTAATAAAAGACTTGGGGCTGTCCAAGCACTTTGCAAAAAGCAGATGTTTGGAGGACCAGAAGCCCCAGAGCTCCCAAATTCTGCAGGCCAGGAGCCAGGCCCTTCAGAGGAACTGCTGCAGAGCTCACATTAAGGATTTCCACAGGTGCCTTTACCTTAGGGTTTAGAAGGCTCAGACCTTCATATAGTGTAAATACAGCAGATAAGAGATACTGAAGGTGGAAGAGTGAGAGGAAACAAAGCATTTAAAGATAATTATGACAGCAGCCAATATTGCCCTATAGCACTCTGACCTGCAGGTCCCAACTTAAGGTCTAGATTACTTTTCTTGCTTTCCATTGGAAAAGATCTAGAATTTTAAAATTCAACTTATTTAAATAACATTTGATTTAAAAAAGTAGGAAGATACACATGTGCGAGAACAGATGCTAAACTACCAACTCAAAATACAGCAATTCTTCAGAAACTTAAGTATTACAGGCAGTCTAGCCCAAGGCATTTAAGTGCAAGACCATGCAAATTCTGTTGAAATGCAGACCACTTTCCTTGGCAAAGATTTTTAAACTTTTCAAAGGGAAGTTCCCCCTGGTTTAGTAGTGCAGAATCACAGATACTGTGAGGAGACTAGAGTCATGGAAGAATATTACTCACAGCTGGTACAATCTAAGAATTCTCAATGGTAAAGAATCAAGATTTTTTTTTCCCTCCTCAAGTCTAACACATGCCTTTCCCACATGCTGTTTACCTGGGCCTCTCCATGTGATCCAAGAACAGAATTTTGTGCTAATCAAAGCCCATTTCCATCTCAGTTCTATGAAATTCCTCTGTCCTGGGCCTGTGCCAGCATCCTGGAACTCTCTGCAGTGCCAAGCAATGCTTTAGTCCTCCTGTGAGCCCCTCCTCCCAGGAAAGAGGGGTCAGTTTTCAACCAGCTTATTACCACAGATTCAGGACAGCACTTGTTCTTAATGCTGAATTTAGCAAAAGCTAAGAACACCCCACTTTCCATGATGCATTTCTCACCCAGCACAGTCTCGGTTTGACCTTCTGTTTCGCATACACAGAAGGTATGGTCTCAACTGGGCTGCATTTCTGAGCTTTTCATGAGGATAAATTCAACCTGTGTCGCCAATCTACACTTGAGATGCATTTCGGTCTCCCCCTTTCTCAACAGTAAAAGGGAGAAACCCTCTGCACTCTACATGGACTTGTGCTGTAAAGACTTACTTACCAGAGTCAGGCAAATAGGGTTCTGAAGTCCTGACAGCAGGCAAAAACAGCACTGGGGAGAAAGCCTTAACAGGCTGGTGTTATCTACACAGGTAGGATCCATCGCCTCGCTGCTGCAGGAAGAGAGGGAGGAGGAAGGTGGGAAGAGCAACGCACAGAGAAGTATCTTTATCCAAGGTATATCAATTGCGGAACAAGGCAGCAAGCTACAGATCCAGCTCTTTTCCACCTCCACATGCCCTCTCCCCACAAATGCAGCTGCTGCCACTTAACAGGATGAAAGGCGAATTGTTCAGCTTGCTGCCTTCATGTCTAGGAGGGAAGGCCTTGCCAGCGGAAGGGGCTGATAGTTTTTCAAATGGCCAAAGCAACGACAAACACACACCCACTACACTGCTCTTGGTTTTTGCGTATCTGAAACGAGGAAGGGAAAAAAGAAAAAAAAAAAAAAAGGGAGAAAAGCAAAAAAACCCCATGAAGGTCTCTGTAAACATTTTGAGAGGAGCCATTTTGGATTTGTTTTCTTAAGGAATATAGTAACCCTTCCCTAGCCCCACCCTAAAAGCACTGGATTTGAGGAGCACTGAAAATGGAGAATCAAAGCTGTGCACTGCGGTCTCGGAAGAAGCCCTCAGCCACTTGCGCTTCTCTGAAGGTGACGGTAATGGAGTTCGCCGTGATGTCTGTCACTGTCACTTCGCTGGGGGGCACAGTGGGGATCCAGGGGAGGCTGCCATCCATGTCTGCTGCACACGGAGAGGCAGGGAAGAACACGTTAGCAGGAGGGAGAGAGGAGGGCAGGGGAAGGAGGGCAGGGAAGGGAGCAATGGAAAAGGAGCCTCCTTCCTGGCGAATGGCAGGTGACATCAGCCTATATTGAGCCTGAACATACAACAAGGCAAGAAAGAGCATGGACAAGCCCTTCTCTCAGAGGATCACTGCAGGATATAAAGGGAAGGGAAGAGCGCATTGTAGAAAGTGCGTCCACGTACCCCAGCTTTGTCGCAGCATACACAGAGGCCAGCAGGAACCCATAACACCAGTTCAATTCCGACACGTCTCCCCTGCTTCCGCTCCCCATCACCTCCATGTCAGCAACACGTTCACCCAGCTATGAGCTCACCCCTTGGAAATGCTGTGCCCTGCTCAAATGCCCAAGTTCTTATGGACTCTCCTCAAACACCCCTCTGGGAGTCAAAAAAGGTCCAAAAATGGAGGATCTTCCCTGTACTGCATCTGCAACACAGCCAGGATATAATTCTCTCCAGAACCCATCACTGTTGCTTCATGGAAAAGTGGCTCTCTGTTTTTCATACCTTTCCACCTCTAATTACTAGTGGAGAAACACAAACGCCCCTCCACTTTCTCACTGTACGAACAATTTGTAACTGAACAGACCCTCTTCCACCCAACATCCCCCTTTCCTCCCAATCCCTGGAAAGAGTCACAAAAACTTAAGGAGTGAAGGAGGAAGATGCTTCCCACTCCCTACCACTTTACCTGCCCCAACCCAGACAAGAAATGTGTGTGCCTCAAGATGGTATTTCCTGGCTTCTGTCTCAGGTACTGGAGTGGCTACTCTCGCCTTGGAAAGAATCCACCCACAGTAACAGTTACTGGAATTTGGCATAGGCCACACATCAAGTGAAGAACAAAAATAATTGCACATTTCCCTAGCACCATTTATCCTTTAGATCCCCAAGTAATTTAGAGAGACCAGCATTTCCAGGAAAAAACGCACGCAACTTTGCTGCTACAAGCAGCACAAACTGTTTGCTGCTCTCCAAGTCCATGCCCTCAGAAGCGCCAATAACACAGAGTTTCCCTGCTAAGTCAGCATGATGTGCACAACCCACAGTCCTCCTGCATGAGACGCTGGCATCCTTGCCCTAAACGTCAGATGTGCTTGGGCACTGCCCACACCAACGCTGCCTATGCAGTGGCATCGGGCAGGTGTTACCACCCCGCTTCACCACGCTCATTCCCCCTTCACATAGTTTTCAGACAAGGGACTTGAAAGATGTGTGGTGTGGAGAAGAAGGGAAGATGGGGCAGAAGGAAGGCAACGGGAGGCGAGTCACCGATACAAGACTATAGGGATGCAATGCCACCAGAGAAATTAAGTTACGCTGTATACCCAGACAAAAAAAGCCTTGCAGGCAGGAGGTCGCAGTGGCAACCAGCTCGAGCTGCTCTGAAGACGTGACCTAAACCGCAGCCCCAGGATGCAGCAAGCAGGGAGGAAGCACACGCAGCAGCCTTCCCACGGCCAGCACTCCACAGCCTGTGGCGCCCAGCCTTACCTTCCTTGCTGGCGTGCTGCGTGGCCTCCCAGTCCTCGGCACTTTGCCTGGCTTCCAGACCCACGGCATCGTTCAGGAAGAAGTCATGCCTGCAGTTGCGACCCTCCAGGCTCGTCATGCGCGGGAACTTCTTCCTCGACAGCCGCAGGTACTTCTGGTTTTTGCGCTGCTTTCTGAGAGAGAATGGCAGGACTGCTCCCCCAGTCTTCTCCGAGAACTCTGCCTGTCCTGGCTTGGACCCTGGCAGGCTGCTGTCTCCTCCTCCAAACCTCCGTGCGAGAGAGAAACAGAGCTTCTCCTTTCCCTTGTGTGCGCTCCTCAAGTCCATGCCATAGAGCCGCTGCCAAGACAGGAATGCAGCAAGGATCAAAATGGGAGCTGGATAATACAGTTAGTCCCATTTGGGAGCCAGGAAACAGCCTGTATTTGTAGCTCAGTCCCTGAGCATCTAAGTGACCTAGCATAACATGTACTACTTCCACAACACTGCCCCTCTCACCTCTTCATCTAAGCTCTTCCTAACATGAGCTTCCTGGAATCAGCTGCTTTGTACTGCAACAGTCAAAGCATGCTGGAACTTCACTTCCTTCCAGCTACTACCTTTAACATGCTGAACTGTCCAAGCTTAATTCAGTTTTAAAGAACATGAGACCCAAGTAACCTGCAACCACCTCAAGCCCCAGATTAGTAAGATCCTATTCTGCAGAGCAATAACTTTCCCCCGCCTTCTTCTTCCTTTAAAACTAGATTAGCTGGCTGTCCAGCTAGCAGGTTGAAACCACTCTGCCAAACCACTGACTTTAAGTTGTCATGCTAGCTTGTCACTTCAAAGTTTGTCCATGCAACACCAAATGGACAGTTCCTGCTTCCCTAGAAGCAGGGCAGCAGCAGAGCAGAAAATGAGTTAAAATACTCAGTAGAAGAGCAAGAGGCTACCTGCAGAAGGAGGCGCTTTGGTTTGGGACCTCTTTTCCTGTACCCTGAAGCACGGTCTCGCTCTTCTCTGCAAAGAAGGAATAGATATCAAACCCAGTACCCCATACCACAGCACAAAGCCAGTTAAGGGCTTCTACTTTCTGTAGCACAGTTCCCTTATTTCTTCCGTTAAAACTTAACAGCATAGGCTTGGAAAGCATCCCAGAAGTGTTTCTTGTGGGAGCAAAAGTCTTGCAATAAGGGAATTTCTCTGACTCAAGGATAGGTTAGAGAGACTTATCACTTCTACATCAATCCAGCCCAGTCTTGGCCCTGATTAAAACCTGTGACCAATTGCTCTTTGGCTAAATGTTGTTTGTGCTTAGTCTCATTCCCTGAGCAGTGCCAGTCACGGCTGCTTTAACTCCATCTTGTCTGCCTTGGCCAAGAGCAAGGTACAAAGAACAAGCTGGGCTTGTTCCTATACATCCCATCCTTGATGGGAGTAGGGACAAGAGGGGCACTTCATGCAGGCTTCCGAACAAAGACACCATCCCCTTTGCTGTGTCCAGGAGAGACAACATGCCCCCTTACTTTTCTTCATAAGCCACTACCAGGCGGGGGTCCAAGATATGATCCTCTGGCTCCCATGTGCTGTATCTAAAGAAAAACACAAGGAAGATAAAGTAAACAAGACTTTAATGAAACATTCGCTCTGCAGGCCTGCTACCAAGGCTGCTGAGGCCCTGGAAACTGCCTTTACAAGGGTCACTGGGGCCTGCCACAACATTGCTAGAGCCCTGAGGAATCTCAGCCATTCCCTCCCCAAAAGCTTCCTGCCAGAAACCACCTCCCCTTCCCAAAACAGGCAGGGCCAAGCATCAAGCAGCTCTTTGTAAGCAAGCAGGGCAGGCTTTCCTCCACAGGGCCCCTTCCTCACTGTGCACAAAGCCTGTGCAAAAATTCACCAACTGCTTTTAAGCAGATGCCTAAATAGGTCTCATTTGCAGCACTCCCGCGCATCCAGGAAGACGTGTGAAACACTGGGACTTGGTCTGATACAACTTTCTGGAAAAATAGGTCTCTCTTAATTCAGAGCTCCCCAAGAGTAAGTATGCTTCCTCACCTGCATTATTAATTACCTCTAATCACTGGAGCTGAAAGCATTCATTTAAGAAGAGTTTAATTTTTCTCCACTGATGCCTTCCAACTAAACATGTTTAGACCTGGGCCCTGAGGCAAGTTAATGGCAACTCTCCAGCTCCTCCTCGTCCTCCTGCTTCACTCCCCCTGTGAGAGATTTCTGTCTAGGAGAGGTCAGCAGGATTTCTGTACAGGAGCTGGAGGGACCCGTTTGCAGTGGTGTTTTATTAATGCCTTCAAACAGGGCAAAAGCAGCCTGGGAGGTTTGCATTTTGGGGTGATAAGGTGCTAGAAACTATGGTACAATTCTTTCACAAAATGGGAGGGGGAGGGGGAATCCCACAAAATTCAACTATCCTACGGTGCACTGTACATCAGAGGGTTAAGAACAGACCTGTCTTCCCAGCCAGCTGATCCCTCCCTCGCTGCCTGAGCCTACTGCAGCCATCTGACTGCGAGCTGTCAAAGGCAAGATGCTGTTTGAACGGAGGAAGGTTTTCTCCCAGCTGCAGGGCTTTTGGCACTCATTCTTCAAATGCAAGAAAAATAAGAATACTTGGGAAAGGGAGGGGGGAAATGCCAGCTTGCTATTCATGGGCAGGAGAAGGGGGATTTGCTATTAAAAACATCAAAAACAAACAAACAAAAAACCCATAACAACAAAAACAACCTGGTGGGTGTTGCCTTTTTCTCTGCAGCCCTGTCCCTGGCTTCGCTGCAGTGGCAAAACACTGCATATAAAAAAAAATATGGCTCACTTTGCTGTACGCACACGCAGATTTTTTATATATATATATATATATATATATATAGATGTACACACACACACACAGAGTGCACAAAGCCCAAGCTGCAGCAGAGCTGCAGAGAGCAGGCACTTCGGAAAACATAGATCATATGATCTTCCTTCCCCCTCCTCCTACTCCTCCTCTTCCCCCTCCCCTCTGAACTCCAACACAAGTTGTAAACAAGCTTGTAGCTGGAATTGGGTTGTAACTCCTCCATTCGCTGGCTGGAGCAGTACAGTCCAGCAATCTGAGGGATGGGGCATTATCGCGCTTTTTTTTTTTTTTTTTTTTTTTAATGGGGAAAATATCACATGAGAAAGCAGCAAATTTCTGTCCTAGCCTCAGACCGCTCAGTGAAACCCCCAGCTGGAATCATGAGGTAACAGGTACAGAGATTACAGAGAGCAATGCGACAAGGTTGGGGAGGGGAATAGCAAAATACAACATGGGAAAAGGAACATGTTGGAAAGAAGGATGCAAGCAGCTCATGGTGCTGTGTGCCATTGCAGGCTCGTGTATGTTTAGAAACAAGGACCAGAGGCCACTGGCAAGATGAAAGCAGCTTGCAGGCTGAAAGCATTTTGAGTTTAAGCGGCTCAAACTACTGAATTAGCAGTTAAAAAAAAAAAAACACACACAATGCTCTTCACATCCAGTATTTGGAGGCTGGGGGAAAGAAGGGAGGTGCTTGGACAACGTCACAGCCTCAAAAGAATGGCCTGCGACATCCCTCTTGTACCCCTGGGCTGAAGGTTGTGGTTTTCATTGCCTGCACAGAGATTCTGGTTCCCCCAGAGTCCCAAGGTATAGGGCAAGGAAAGGCAGCAACAAGGGATGGTGCCTCACAGACTCTGTTTCCCAGTTTCGTTTCTCCATTAACAGAGATTAAATTAGGCATAGCCACTTAGGAGGCTGACGTGGGCCAAAAACTGGCCAACAGCTGATACTGCATGAGTATTTATAGGCAGGAACAAAGCCCCTCTCTCCCGCCAACATCAGAGAAGGGGAGCCGCTCGCAGTCGAGGGCTGGGCACGCGGACATACATTCCAGGTGCTCCAACACCAGGAACAATCAGGCCCACGGCTTTGCTGGTCTTTGAACTAGTAAAACCAGACCCCATTGCTTAGCATCATCCTGTGCAACTGCACATGAAATTTAGCTATACCCAAGCACAGTGTACATGCAGACACACACAGTTACAAATAGAAAAGCAAGAACAGGTCCAGCCTCCTGGTCAATCCATGAGGGTTCTACTAACTCACTAGCTAACACAGTAATAATATTCTACAGTTATCTCATCCTTTTGTGCTCAAAGCATTTTACAAATAGCTTAGTCACAGAGGAACGTCTTCTCTTCAGAAGCAGCTGCATTTTAATAGGGAAGAGAAGTAGCAGTAAAGAAGGCTCAGCAATGCTACAAAAGCTTTGGTTTTTCTTTTGACATGGCCACTAAAGCAAAAAAGGCACTCAAAACAACAGGAGGTTTCAGACAAGAAACTGGAGGTGCAATGGTCATTTTCAAGAGACTAAGACCCACTGGAGTTTAATTACATTTAGTAAGTTTGAAACATGTCACTTCTGCTTTTGCAAACAGCAGAAAGGATATAGCATCAGGGCTGCACATAGCCCTAAAAATAAAGTGAGGTTCTTTCACGTCCGATTCAGAAAAGCAAGCACTATTCTGTGTTTAGAAGAATCAATGTTTTCTCTAAATCTCATGCTGAATTTGTGTGGATTCACATCTAGGAAATGTCTTAATGGAATATTTCAGCAGTAGCAAAAAATAAACAGCCAGAACAGACTGGCACAGGATCTGTATCCCTCAGCTGCCAGTTTGGAAACAAGAACAGAGTTTTGGGTTGTGGCTCTGTTTTTTTTGTTTACAATTCTTGAAACGAGGCACAAAATGTTAGCCATGAAGAATGGGATGCTAAGCTGCAGAGATACTATTACCAATTATTAAAGCAAAGAAATAAATCACAACTTACTTTGGGGGCCATCCTTTCCACTTCACCAGATACTCTACTTTACCCTAAGGGTGGAGAAAAAAAAAAAAGAAAAAAGAAAACAGGTGAACTCGGTAACCAAATATGGGCTACAGCAAGGGATGCAGCCAATCAGCAAGACTAAACTCTACGACTTGAAAGCTCATTTCCTATCACTGTATTTTCAAAACAAAGCTACTTCCTCATTTGACTAGACTGGCTATAGGTTTTTTTCCCCAGAAGAGAGGCACATAGTTTAAGCACTTTTAAATAACCCTAGTGTCACCCTGGGATCACAGCTTTGCAGGAGCTGGCCCGCAGAACCCCGGATCCTCTGGAGAGGCACTGCAACCACTCCTGTGTCTACAGGCAATTCTACAAAAAGTCAGCAGGATAAATGTGAGCAGGAGGGGGGGTACTGGGAACAAGTGGAAGAGGAATCTGTTTAAGCAGAGAGAAAAAAATGCAAGATTTCAGAACCTATGAAGCATCTCTTTGGCATGTTCCCTTCCAGTTGCTTCATCCACAGCTCCATCCATCTCAGTCACCCAATCTTTCTACCCAAATGAACAGCAATTCACAACTGAACATCACAGTTATCCATTTATTTATTCAGTCTATAAGTACGATAAAAAAAAAGTAGCAATTGGAAACTGTGTCTGAGGGCCCCAGAGGAACATGCACAACTAGTAAAGATTTTATTATTATGCAGGGAGACTTGTTAAGCGCTGCCCAAAGCACAGGAAGGGCCTGCACGCATGCAGGACCACCTCCAGGAGGCTGCTGTTGCAGATGTGAAAACCTTTAAGCAACGGCACAGAAACCAAAGCTCTCAAGCACATTAGGAACCAGGCAACTAGTTTCATTTTCCTGAAGGAGGGGGTTCAGCTTCCAAATGTTTGAAAGTACTTCCCTATAAGGAACTTTGCACCAGAGGATCTCTGCACACCCTGTGCGCAGGGGTTAATCCTCCTAACACCCTGTGCAGTCAGGCAGCATTTTTACAGCTGGGGAAACTGAGTCACTGGGCTCACAGCCAAGTCTTTCAGAACCATCCCCAGATGGGGTGTTTGCAGCTTGCCACCGCCAGCACTGATATTTTTTGGAGAAATGGAAAATCCCAATAATGAAAAACCTCAGGCTGTTCAGAATCCCCCCCCAAAAAAGCACCCACTCAACCACCCCACACAAAATTACAATCAAAGCAAGAGTCGCAGCTGCCCACACCATCTCCCTGCCCTCCAATCCCCAGGCTGCCCTTGTCCCTGCTCTGGACCCCAGCAGGTGTCACATCTGCCCCACGCCTCCCCCTCGCTGCCTGCCGCAGCAGGGCACAGCACCCGGGCCAAATAAACAACAACAAAAAAATCACGGTAACAGCGAGGACAGCAGAGAGCACCGTTAGTTGGGGAGGAGGGAGGACGCGGGAGCGCCCACCACGCCCCCCGCCCGCGGCCCGCGGG
>NW_010585330.1:147647-172636 GCF_000705375.1 Tinamus guttatus
CAGCCTGGAGCCTTGCAAAACAGCTCAGCGGGTGCACCCCCGCGCTGCCACCTCGACCACCTGCGGCCGGATCGGCCGTGCCCAAGCGTCAGCTCCCTCGTGCCCGGTGGGAGGCACGTGGGGACGCAGGGGGCTGGAATGGCCCCCGGGGAATGAGCTGCTCCCTGTCGCCACAGGTGATTTCTCTGTGCCAGAGCTGAGACTGGGCTCAGGGACCAGGGACCTGGATCTCCCTGTTCAAAGACAGGAGAAAAGCTTGCTCTGCTGCACCCCTTTCCTGTCATTAGATCCTCTTTGGTGCCCTCCTAGGCCTCCAGGCCCCTAGACAGAGGCGGCCTGGTCCCCTCAGCAGCTCTTTTGCTGCTGGTCTTGGCCCTGTTTCTGGCATCTGTCCCTCAGTTTCAGCTCTCCAGGCTGTGCCTTGGGAAATCCTTTTCCAGCGGGTGCAGGAAGGGTGGTGTGTGCCCCACCGCACACACAGACCCGGCGGTGGTGCATCGGGATGGAGCTCGCCCTGCAGCCGGGGGAGCCCACTGCAAGATGAAAGGCTCTTGGGTCTTGCCAAGTCTCCATGCCCTGCCCTCGGCCACCCTGGATGACCAAAATAACATATTAATGCCCAGATCTTGCAGCTGAGAGTTTCACAGGGTGAGAAAGACTTGTTGGTTTTCCTGGTGGGGAGCCACGGGGAGCAGCAGAACCGGAGTAGAAGCGGCCCTTGTTTGTGGGGCTGTGTTCATCTCTCAGCAGACGTTTTTCCTACTCCTTCCTCTTTCTCTTCACTTGTCCTTTGAAGCCATAATCCCCGATTTTACAGTCAAATTGTGCTCTTCACCCGTGCCAAGAGAGGCAAAGGATGCTCGGTACATCCCCTTGCCCCAGAGCTCAACGCTGCACCTGTTGGTGCCTCTCCTGCCCACAGCACTGCCCCCGCTCCCGAGGACACCAGAGAGAGCGGCTCCAACCCCTCCTCCAAGTCCTCTTCACCATGGGAATGAGGCGCAAAGCCCGGGGATGCCCCTGGCCTGCAGCCGGCCCAGCTACTCAGGGCCCCTTTGCATTTTCAGAGGTGAGCCAGAATTTGGCAAGGGAATATCATAGCAGGGATAGCTCTTTCCTTCCTTCCTTCTTTCCTTCTTTTCTTCTTTTTTCATTACCTTCTTTGTTCATTGACACAACAAAACAGAGCAAACACTGAGCCCGGGCCAGCGTAACGTCATGATTGTTTCGTCCCACGGTCACTTCAAGATTTTTGGAGTCTTGCTCAACAAGGTGCTTGGGAAAAGAGGAATTGCCTTTCTGTCTTTCTTTAAAATGTCCCCCTGTTCTGCATTCTCCAGTTTCTGTCTTTCTCCTTGCACAGTCTGCCGCGGTTTTGTTACTTTCTCAATGAAACGCGCACACGTGATAGCTTTTTTTTCCCGCACACATGATAGCTTTTTTTTCTTTCTTTCTTTTTTTTTTTTTTTAATAAAGGACAAGAACCAGGCTCCCCAAATCTGATCACTGGTTGTGCACATTTGTGTGCTTGGAGAGGGAAGAGACAAGGCGGAAAGAGGACAATGCCTCTTGTCACATGCAAGTGGCTAAATTTTTGAGGAATTGAAAGCAGAGCTATATCTGCAAGATTTCAAAAAAAAAAGGGTGCTTATTTCTGCATTTTAGGAAGCAGCTACCACAGCAATGTCCCTGAGCACTGGGAAGGCTTGCGGGAGGCTCTCGAGGGAGTCCCAGCAGGACTCTGCTTCGCAGCTCCCGAGGGTGCTGCTGTGACACAGCTGGGATCGTGTCTTGCATCCCAGAGCACAGGTGATGCACAGGTCTGTGGCAGAAGCTCCTGAGGGGACTCAAGGCCCTGGAGCACCTTGTAGAAAACTGTGCCCAGGTGCAGGTTCAGCTCACGACATGGGGACCCACAGCTGTGCATGTCCCTCAGGCATGTGAGCCTCACCTGCAGCAGCAGGGTGAAAAGCTGGTGGGGGGTGGTTTATGTGATGCTTTTTTCTGTGTGCTTGTTGGGACTCTTACCACGAAGCCCCTCTGATTTTGGTGGCTGCTGTAAGGCCACAGTTCTGGTGTGAGAGCCCCTCAGGGGGAGAGGGCGCTGCAGGAAGCCCTCCAGAAGCTGCCTTTGCTCAGCTCAGCGTGCAGAGAGGCAGGTCCTCTCCATCCCACGTCCTGCCTATGCAGGGAACGGTCGCTGTGCACTTTATTCCCAGTGAAGATGGCTTCTCTGCTCCGCCACGGAAGCGGGCTAAGCCAAGCTGCAGAAAGGTACGTGGTGCAGGAGCAGACAGGGAGGATTTGTTTGCTTTGAGCTCAGCGCTCACTATTGTGTAGTGGCTTCCCTTGGAGCCAGGCGCGAGGGGCTTTCCTGTTTATGGCACCGCGTTCCTAACGACTTAGATTCACCTCCCTTCCAAGCAGCCTTTTATAGGCTGAGGAGAGTGCTGGTGGGCAAAAGGGGGGAAGATTTTGGATAACATTAACTAATGCTTTATAAATACATATAATGTAAGGATCCTGATTCCATAGGAGAAATTGTATCGAGGTCAAGCGCTCACTAGCAAAGCGTGGCCCAGAAAAACTCCAAAGAAACCTGCTCTGGTACACCAAGCTCCAGGGACATTAACCCTTCTGAGGGCACCTGGGCCACCTATGCCCCTGGAAAGGGGAAATCCCCACCAGGGATTCTTTGGACTTTCCTGAGATAACAGCTCCAATGATGAAATCTGTTAGATCATTTGAATGATATGCTTCCTTTTATGCTCAAAATCAAGCGCCAGTATCACAGATTTCCTCTTTCCTTAGAACTGAGCTTTCTTGATACCAGAAATCCTTCTTGGGATGCTAAAATTAAATGTCTGAAAGCAGATGCATAGTGTTGCAACTTGTCTGTATAATGCATAAGTTGAGCAACTAACAATAGAGGTTGGAAATAGCCGGGACTGAGATTTCCTCTTTCAGTTGCAGGATGCAATTGCTGGTGCGTGCCTAAGCCAGCTGGCAAAACGCTTGCCCCAACCAGGTTTCCTGGCAGGCAGGCGGGTCCTTGGGTGAGAGAAGGGGATGAGGAAAACAAAAAGCCTGAGATGCAGAAATCTGTGCCCGAAGCAGGCCTGATGTTGTCAAAATTCTGTGCCGTGACCCTTATCTGGTGTCTCGTGTCCCAGGGAGTCTGGCCCTGACAACTGAGCAGTGTCAGAGCTTGTTGCTCACCGAAATTAAGACATTGTGGTGACCACTTATATCCCCCTGAGGACACATTACATGATGTCAACCATAGGCAAGCGTAGACATCCGGGTGCCATCGGGCTCCTGCTTGTCCACCTCCAAATCATTGAGCATTTGTCCCAGTAGAGGTTTAGGTCCTGCCTGTCCTTCCCACGTCTCAATGCAAGCTCTGCTAGGGATGCTGGTGGGACCCATCAGCCCATTAAACACTGGTGAGGAGCTTGTGGTAGACCAGCTTTTCTGAACGCTGTAATCCCATCTGGGCACTTCTAGTCCTGGTTGCGCATGCAGGGTTATCTATCCATGTTTCTATCTTTGAGTAGTAGCCAAATGAAGAAGAAAATATCTGAGAGCTTCTCCAAATCCTCCATCCCTGTGCGTGCACCTTATCCAGCTGCCATGGCCTGCTCTGCCCTACTGGGCTGGTGTGGCCTGAGTAAGAGATCCCAGAGTGAGCACTGCAGACAGCTGCATGCCGGGTTTGTGATGGTTTGCTTTTGTGTGCCAGGAGTGCTTCCAGCAAAGATGCCTTTGGTCCCTGGGCTGTATCTACATAGCAGGTGAAGCATGGAGGTGGGCACGGCAGGAGCTGCCAGTTCCCACTGGTTGCTGTCTGAGTGTCTCTGCTTCCTGGACACAGATTCTCTAAAGGCTTTTAATCCACAGCCATAAATATTGATGCTTTCCAGCTGGCAAAAAGCCCCTGCTGCAGGTTGTCCTTCCTCTGGGACCCACACTCTGCACAGTCCCTGCTCTTCCTCTCCCTGGCTCTTCCTCTCTCTTCTCTAAGCTTAAAGGGCTTCTCCTGCATCCATCCGCTCAGCCCAGTGCTGTCTTCAAAACGAAAGGAAACTGCTTAACCTGAACCACTTCAGTTAGCCAGCCTGTCACTTGGGAAAACCTCGCCGGGTTGAGCATGCAGCCCCATATCCCGCTTTCCCTCTGATGGCAGGGCTTAAGTTCAAGCAGGAAGAGAAGGGAATGGGCCAGGTCAGCCCTGAGCCCAAGATCCATGTCTGCAGGAGAGGCACCTGGCTCTGGTGTGCACATCCAGAGCGGGAAACTGGGACAGGGTTTCTCTCCCACACTGCAGCATCTGGCTGCTCCTTCCTGGCCATGAGCTTTGAAACCATCCACAAAACCTAAGTAAATAAATAAGCATAACAATAGGTTGCAGCTTCCCCGCTGGAACTATCCGTGGAAAAGGGAAAATACGTATCACGGAGGAAAACTGTAAATCCCGTCCAGCTGCTCCTTTCTGTTTCATTTAATGCACTTGAAGGAGGCTGCACTGGGAAACGGCTTTATCGATTAGCAAGGTGCTTGCACCAGTCGAAGCCAAGCCAGGAGAGCACCCTATGCGTCAAGCTCAAATAGAAAGGACCAGAGGGGACTCCAGCCCTTTGGAAAGCAGCTGTGTCCTGCCTCAGCCTCCAGGTGAACAGGGCTCAGCTAAGGAAGCTCTGACAAACCCAGCTCCCTTCCTCTGCCATGAGCGCCATGATCGGCAGGGCCCGGGTGCCGGCAGTGCCGGGAGTCTTTCTCACTAGCACAAGCTGCGCTGCAGCCACGCGACATCGGCCAGCGCTGCCTCAGACTTTCCAGCACTGGCTTGCGGTGTTTTGCTCGTGGCCATTGGGTTTATGGGACCCCAGGGAGTCCCCCTTTTTCCTCCCCTCCCGCCCCCCCAGCACAAACAATTTTTGTTTTTCTTCTTGATTAGCGGAAAAAATTCCTGAACCTGTTGGAGGGAAGGAAGGTCTCTTCTCTCTCTCTCTCTTTCTCTCTCCTCAGTGGATAGTGAAATGCAAACAATTTCCATTGTCCCTGGGAAACCTTTTTTTTTTTCCATGTAAATAGCAGCTTTGCGGGTGTTAAAGGGACAGGGCTGTCCCCGCAGCCCCACTGCCCTGACAGGGGGCAGCTCCTGGCCGGGGCTGGGGCTGGCAGCAGGCACAGGCTGGGAGTGCTGCTCAGCGGGTGCTCACCGGACACCTTCTGCTGCGCCACGACGCGATGTTGTGCGGTCCTGCGATGCTCACGGAGGGGCAGCCGCCCCTCCGCAGCAGCCCTTGGGAGCAGCTAACGCTCTGCGGGAGCGCTGCAGGGTGCCTCCGCACGGGCACGTGCGCGATTCGGGCGGCCACGGAGTGTGGGTGCCCGCTCGGTGTGACTCACGCGTGGCCCCGGGCGCTCGTGCTGGGCTGCCCGTGTGCTGGGGCGAGCGCGGCCGGTATCAGCTCACGGAGCCAGGCTCTTGCATCGCTGCGTGAGCTGACGATGGATGTGAAATCCCTTTGGCCACTCACTTCCTGGGCACCCTCTGCTGCGATCGGACGTGCGTGTCTGGGTGAGGGCTTTTCTCCTGGAGCGCGCTTTGCTTCATCAACCGCAGCTTTTCCTGTGCTGATCTCATTTGATTTGGTCCCTGACATCACCGCTCACAGCCCCGTGTGTGCGTGTGGCTGCAGGCTCTGTGCTGGGGGAAGAGAGGTCCTGGCACAGCCCGCGTGTCCCGTCCCTTGGCATTGAGGCAGATGCGCTAGCACAAGCCAGCAACAGCACTTCTTGACACTTTGGTTTTTTGCTCTTTCCTTGGCTCTGCCCTAGCGATTTGTCTGGAGAAAAAAAAAATAAAAGTTTTTCTTCATGCAGAAAATACCCTTGCAGGGCATTTGGGGGATTTGGGAAGCTGGGTGTTTTGAGAGCAAGGGCAAGCCCTGCAACAGAGCCCAGCATCTCTGTGCAAAACAATCTCTGCCTGTCACTGCCGGGCTTTTGCTGTTGCAGCATACTAAAAACAAACAAAAAAATCACTGTGAACATTTCAAAATGTGCACTGACTGTCAAGCCACAAACCTCCCTGCTGCCAGGTTCCCCACAATGTTTGGATGGATGTTTAATTCCTTGTAAACGACTTCTTTTACTGGGTTAGTAATTACAACTTTTTTGTTTCCTTAGAGTCTGCTTTCCTCCAGGGCCCTGTCACTGTTTTTGGGACAAAACCAAGGCAGTAGGCAGTGCCTGCAGAGTCTGGATTGCTACTCGCCTGGCTGCGGGAGAAAACATCATCCCTAAATCCTGCTGTAATTTTATATTTCAGTCTATTCCTTCTCCAGGCTCCTCTGCTGAATGTCCTACAGACTTCAGGACCATGTTCAAGGCTGTGTCATTTAAGTCGCTATCTGCACTGCCTCCCTGGAGGCCCAAGTGTGGCTCTCTGCAGGTGTTGGGGGTTCCCTCTGCTCCCTATGAGGCCTTTTGGGGCCTCGTGCCCTTTTTGTCCTTCCTTCAACCCTGAGATCAAAGCTGGAAACAGCCGATGCTTCTTAGCTTCTTCACATCTTTTAAGATGAGAAATTCCCAAGTCTTCAACATACTCACTTGGTCATGGGCAGATTGCGGCCCGGAGGGGAACGGCATCATTTGGTCACGGGCTGTGTGGAGGCAAGGGGTGAACAGCTGCACAATCGAGATCTGGACTTACTTGAGAGGTTTTGGGTTTTTTTTTTAAAGCTAGTTTTAAATTCCTCCTGTTTTCATACTTCTTTGTGTTCCCTTTCCCCTGGGCACAGCCCTGTTTTCCTGCAGGACCCACCTGGCACTCACTCGGGGGCAGTGAGATGGGGATGTCCTCGGACAAGCGCTGAGTGGCACATTTGAAGGCCCGCAGCCCATCCCAGGTCCTGCATCCTATGGGACAACCAGGGAGCATGGGCAGCTGCCACAATGGGAAGGGGTGGCCGCAGTGGGGGACGTGACTTGCGCTAGCAAGATGCAACCTGAGTGTGGGGAAGGCAGGGCCTGTGTGGGCCCAGTGCCATGGACTGGGCTTGGCACTTGGTGAGTCTGAAGAAAGCTCTTCCTTCCAGCCACAGCCAAGCACGGGGGTGACTTTAAGCCAGTCTCATTCTTGGACACCAATGAAATAAGCAAATAGTCAAAGGCTTTGCTCCGCACGGGGAGGAAACTGTTGCAAACTGATTTGTTGCTCCATTTGTCCATGCAATGGCTTCAAGCCTTGCAAAATCTCCACACTAAATGCCTGGAGATTGGCTTTAAAATTTAAGGGTTTGTTTTTTGTGTGTGATAAATAATCCATTTAACACGCTTTTTGATTTGCCTGCCTCTTTTGGAAGCTGTGTTTCTGCAGAAGGACCATATTCTGAGGTTTCTTTCTACTCCCTCAAAGGCTAGGTGCATTTTTCTTTAACAAAAGATGAACTTCCCGTTGGATGACTTATGTCCTGAGGCTGGGCCTTTAGGTAAAGCAGCAGTCATTGCTACAACAGCAATTAAAACAGGGAGAGCTGCCAAGACTCCCTGGATCTTCAGAGATCACCTGTAGCGCGGGGTGAGCCAAGCCGGCACCCTGCACGGAGCAAACCCTCCCTCACCACGCGCTGAAAGTCTCCGGGGGCTTCTCCCTGTGCACATAGTTGAGGTGCAGGATTTTGTGTCTGCTTGCCAAGTTTGACTTTGTGGGCTGGATTGAAAACACCTGCTCGAGTCTTTAGAAGTGCTATGGGGTCCTGTCCTCGTACGCGCTGTCCTGACCTGTGTTGAATCCGTGCCAAGATGTTGCAATCAAACCCTGCTGAAGTCGGCGCGGGAGCAGCTGCTGAGAGCGAACGCGAGGCACCGGCGCAGCGCTAACTCAAGGTGTTCGGGCCCGCGGTTTCTTTCAACACCTATTCATTTAGAGTCGCGGCAGACACACACACGCGTTTGCAGCATTCGGATGGGTTTGTACGTGCCCCTCTGGACCGCTGTGTGAGGCCGCGTGCTTGTGGAGAGCAGGGGAGGACCGGGGCGGCCGGTGGGATGCCGGCCATTCCTCCAGCTCCCTGGCAGGAGCAAAGTGAGCCAAATGCACCCACACCTCCGTGTCTTGTGCCTCCTCTGCACCTCTTGCTCCCCCAAGGCTCCCTGCTGGCATGCCCTTAAAACCACCGACGTCTCATGGGGAAAAATCTTTGTTTGCACTTGCAATTTCTACACCAGGGAAACTACAATAGGGATATGACTGCTATCCTTTCCATGATTTTGCCAGCGCTTTTCCTCTCGTGTGCTCTGGAAGCTGCAGGAAGGGGTCAGCCTCCCTCCAGCTCCCTTCACCAAAGCAGCCCCTGAACCCCAAAGCGATGGATACTGAAGGGAGATGCACTCCTTGCAGTCCCAGGCTTATATGTCCAAGATAGTCCGGAGAACCCCCAGACCCACCTCTCCAGGTTTGCCATTGCGGCACGAGTGCCCACTTGGGCCTGTTCCCCAGAGCTAAGCCATGGTCTTGGGGTGCTCTATGTGCTCCGCCAGGCTCTGGAAAGGGAGGCACGGGCAGAGGCTGCGCTGGCTCACATGCTGTGGCAAAGCCCGGGGCTGCCTTTCCTGTGGTTGCGTTTGCTGCCTGCGGCAGGAGGCAGCTGCCTCGCGCCCGCAGTACTTCCCCTGCCCTGAAGAAAGGGAAACACAAGGCCCGGCGGTATCCTAAAGAGGAAAGGACTGATGTTGTCTAGACGATATGACTAAGGAGGGAATAGGCTAACTGTTTACACGGCTTTGAAGAGTGTAAACACTGTGATTTGCTCTAAGTCCTTTAAAGCAAGGGAATCCGGAGATCAAATAGAGCGCAGGGAAAGTCTGGCCGGGCCTCTGAACCCAGCAGCTAAGAAGGGGGACCTCTCCGATAAAGAAATCCCCGCAGCCTGAGTCATTCCAAAGCAGACCATGGAGCGGGAAACACGTCGGAGGAGAGAGCTGGACAGCGCTTGCCCTACCCTAGGCGGGTGAGCGTCGCACGGCCCCGGCGAGCCCTCATCTCAGCTGAAGTGTCCTAGAAATTGCAGTGGAGACCTCGAGAACCCCCGCCTGGCTCACGGCAGGTTGTTTGTGCTTCTGTGTTTCAGCCAGCTCACGAAAGAAAGAGAAATGTGGTTGATTGTGTGGTTTTTTTCCTTTTTTTTTTTTTTTTTTTACAACTTTAAATACAGTACTGAGTATAAATTAATCTTACATTAAAAAAGGCAAAAAAAATTAAAATAAAATAAAACCTCACCATCTTTACAAACCAAAGAAACAGATTTTGGAACAGGAAAACAAAGTGTCTTAAGACTTGAGGACTTAGAGCAGGAGGAATGGAGCAAGGCGCAGCCTTGGCAGTGATTATCAGAAGTGCTCTGGGCTTGCAGGTGGCGAGGGCCGAGTCCACGGCGACTCGTGTCAGCTCCCGGGCTGCGGCTTCACCTCCTTCCCCCAGCTCCTCCTGGCACTTTGCTCCACATGGGAGCGGCGGCCGGAGGCAGGAGCGGCAGGCAGGACCCACGGCCCTGTCTCGGACAGGGAGCTTCTCCTGGAGCGATTCACTGTGCAGGGCCCAGCATGGCAGCGCCTCAGCTGGGGACTCCGATGTGGCACTGGAAATGCATTTCCGTGTCACAAAGAACGTTTCCACAAACGATGACCGACTACTGCTTGTGCAGATGGCCCCGTCAGCCGGGAGGGGGTCCTTCTCCCAAGCGATTTTGCAGGGGCCCGGGACGCGCTCAGCGACCCACCACCCTGTTGCTCCTCCGAGGGCTCATTTCTGCCTCAGACCGATGTTGCGACATTGCCAGAGTCATCCTCACCACTTTTTCTTCACCTACTCGCACCTGCCCACATTTTGGACCAGCTTCCAACCTCAAGGGGCTTGGATCATCTAACAGGAAAACTAAGGAGCACGAGGGAATCTGAGAGTGACAAAGTGAGGAAAAAGACAGGAGAGCCAGGAATATTGGCAGGGAGACGGCAATGAGGGCATCAGGATGTCCACGAAGGGGTTAAAAAGCTCGGGAGAATGACATTATTCTGCTTTCGGGACCACAGAGCAGGCAAGGACAGCTCATTTAGATTAAGTCATGCTTCTAAGTTTGGCTCTTGTTGGTCTCGCTGTGCTGCCACTTGGCCTCCTGCAAGGAAGTTGCGATGGGGGGTTGGTGCAGAGTGAGAGAAAAGGGCACCAAGACAGAGGGAGATCAGACGGTGCCTCTGTCCATCCTGTCTCAGACCCCACAGGCACTGAGTAATATTGCAGAAAAGTGTGCTTTTCTTCTGGCTGCCCACGCTGACGCATGCACATGCCACTGAGGTTCCTAATGAAATTCATTTTCAAACATATATATATATTTCTATATATATATATATCTATATATATGGATGTATAAATACACACACACACACACACACACGTATATATATATATATGTACACACACGTATACTGGCGCACACATACAGAGCAAATTTAAAAAATAATCTGAGTCCGAGCCTGGAAAGCTGTGTTCTCCACCAGCATGTGCAAAGATGGCTCCCCTTGTCAGGGGCCAGGTGTGTGGAGACGGTTTTGCCACCAGCCTTTTGCTCCTTCCCCAAAATCCAAACGCCTTCCAGTCAGCACCAGGAGCAGGAGGGGAAAAGGGAGGGGAATGCATTTGGCTTCTTTTTTTTTTTCTCTCTTTTTTTTTTTTTCTGTTCCCCGAGATGTTGTATATTCTAGTGGTTTTGGTATTTCTTTTTCAAATAAAATATACACACAAGCGTTAAAAATATAGATCTGTCCAGGTAGGGCGATAAAAGTCCTTAGTGCATTTTCCGTCATCGGTTGCCGCTCACAATCTGAGATATGCCTGTTTTGAAAAAGTAGGTCCAGTGCAAGTGTTGACCTCAGCTGAGCCCTCCCAGCCTTACCAGAAGCACAAGGAAAAGGAAGAATATTCCCCTTCCTCCCTCTGCCTGTTTTATTTTTCCTTCTTTCAGAAGAAATTGGGCCCACTTTCACATTTTCCATCCTGTCCTCTGGAGCAGGGAAGGCATTGTCCTGTCCTCACTGCAGGTTGTGGTTGATGGGGTCCATGGTTGTATTCATATTTTGTTCTTTTATATATATATATATATAAGTTGTTTCTTTTTTTTTGTTGTTTTGTTTTGTTTTTGTAAAACTTTAAAACGATGTTAATAAATGAAAGAAAGGAGAGACTTTGGTGGGAGAAGGTCCATTGGTGGAAAGGGAAGCACCATTTGCCATCTGAATCAGACGTCGAGGCAGACAGACAAAGAGGAAAAGTTGTCACTCCAAGGACCCCATGGGGGCAATACAGCAAATATATTAAATAAACCTGGAAGAGAAACAAAACCACACACAGCATTAGCATATATGTCCCTCTTCCTCCACGATTCCCCTCCTCTTTGTTTTTCTCCTCTGGAGGTGTTTGTGTTGAAGTGCCAGATTAAAAGCCCAGAAGGGCTTCTGACCTCTATTTTTTTTACCTCCTGGACAGCTGGAGCCCGAGCTGAGATCTGCATAGTTTTGCATCATTTATACCCTGGGAATCTTGGGCTGGCCAGAGGGATCCTGGGATAGTCAGAGCCGTTGTAGGGTTATGCATGGGAATAAAACTCCCAAGATATTATCTGGTGCCCCTCATCCACAGCTCCTGAAACGCAACACAGTGGAAGTTCCTACCCTCCCTCTCACAAGGGAAGGGGAAGGGAACTGACTGGCCCAGGCTCATTCAAGAGCCTGTGGCAGAGCAGTGACTGCTGTGTCACAGGCCAGGGCTTTCACTATTAGCCTGTACTGCCACTCTCTAAACTCAGCCCTCAATTGCAAGCCCAGGCTACTCTATCTTTTATGCAACTCTCCCTCTCCAAAGAGGAACCAGGGCTCGATTCTCCTTTTGCTCGTACCAGTAAAATTCTTCTGATCACGATGGAATTGCTCCTGTTTACACAAGCCAGGGAGAAAAGAATCAGACCCTGGACTGACAAAATCCAGATCTATTGCCAGAGATTCCAGTTCTCCTTTCCCCTTGTATGACCTTTCTTATGCACACAGACTTCCTGCTAGGAGAGAGATGAACCAAAAGTGCTGCTACTTCTGAGCCTTTTTGCCAACTCAACTAATGAAATAAAAGGAAAAGGGATCCCCAGAGCAACATTAATTCTCTGCTTTCAACAGAGAATCAATAGAGAAAGGAGAACAGGAGCTGCTCCACAAAGGAGATGAAAAACATAGACCCTGGGGGGATTTAGGTGTAGAGAGAGGTCAGGCTCCCTGTCTGGCTTAAAGAGATGCAGAGAAAAGAGAAGGCAGGGCTGAAGAGTGAAGCAGCATGATCCTTTCACCTCTCCAAAGAGCCACAAATAGGATACACATGTAGGTCTCAGCCTAATCTCGCCCCCTCCTTTGACTCTGCTTTTATCATGCTCGGGTCCTGCAGCAACCCCATGCTCAGTGAGCAACCAGTGCTGTGGGAAATGTCTGAGATGTCTAGGTAGAACCGTGTCCCAGGAGGACATCTCTCTCAGCTGGAAAAGCAGCTTGCTCTTACCTGCCTTGGGCTCTCTCTCCCCTGCTGGCACTTCTATGCCACAAGGATTTCTTTCAGCACTTTCTTATCGTTGACATGCTTGTACTTCTTATGTTTCCTCTTCTGTGCTGGCGGCCGGCGCGCTCGTTGCCTCTGCGACGCGGCGGCTGTGGTGAACGACGAGGGCAGGCCTGCCAAAACAGAGGGCAGCGTGTCCGTGTGGCACCGCGCTGCCAGGCCAGGCCGAAACTCTGCTCGCCATCCGCTACCAACAGAGAGCCCTGCAAAGGGAGCACCCCGAGGCCCTCATCTTCTTCATGCCACCCTCTGCTCTGCCCGGTCTCTGCCCTCGCCTTTTTCCCTAGCTGTCCTTCAGCCTTCCCCTTTGCCCCTCACTTTCTGCTCCTTCATTTCCCTTGGTTTCAGCCCCTTGCTGGATGGCTGACGTCCTGGGAAAGGTTCCTAGGGCTGGTATAAACCAGAAAAGGCTCATGGGATTCACTGGAGCTAAGCAGATTTAAACCAGTGGGGAGTTAGTTCCTCTCTTCCTAGCCTCTCTTCTCATGCCTCTCTCCTCTCTACTAACGCAAAGATTCTTACGTCTCTGTTTACGCTGTCCTGGCCGGATGTTCCTTGGGGGCTGGTGGGCCACTGCTTCGCACCGACACTGCACATGGTCCTCCAAAGGCACGACGACTTTTTTAAATACTGGCTTCCTCTGGACAAATTCGATCTTGTTCACCTATTTGGGAAAGAGAAGCATCCAAAAGATGAATACAGCTGTAGGTCCCACTCTGTAAAAGTAATCAGTCTCCCTGTGCCTCTGGCTTTCTTCCTAAAGGGTCAGAAGGCAGTTTATAGAGCATGGTTCAAACTCAGAGGCGCTGTGCACTGCAGCAACTTCTGCACACACGAGGAGAGCAGCCCTAAACCAGGCAAGTTTGGATGTGACCAGTTCTTTTCCCCATTTCTAACTTGCAGCTGCTTTTGGCATGGAGCAGGGTAAGTGGTTGACCACATACAGAAACACGGCGTGAGTGGAATGGGATGTGCTGTAATGGCAGAGACCTGGGGCAATCAGAATTAATTGCCACAGGATCCTGCAGAAAGGGCAAAAACAAAATAATTTGCGCCCGATGTAAGCAAATGCAGCTTCCCCAGCTCCACTGAGGCCTGTCTGAATTTGTCTCAAGCTCTTTAATAACTCATGGGGCTGAAGCTCTCAGCTGTGTGTTTCATGGGAAAGGCGGTGCTCTGGAAATTCCCTCGGACTCTCCATCAGTGCTGACTCAGAGGGAAAGCTCACTGCTCCACATCCCACCATAGGGCCTGAGCTTTCTAGGGGGACTCTCCCACTCCCAGCAGGGCCAGGTCTAACCCCGCTTGGCTTATCTAATAAGACCACAGCCCCTGAAGTGCTCCGCGAGCTATAAATACTTGCTTTGCTGCGAGGCCGGGACTGAATTCCTCTAAACCAACTGCCCCCAGCAGCATCCCTGGGCTGCTGTTGTTTATCTTTCCTTGAAAGCCCACTCCACACGCTTCAGACCACACGCTGCTCGCTAGGCAAACACTTCCAGCCAAACAATAGAGAGACCTCTGTCCTCAAAGAAACTATTTCCAGGTCACTTTTTCTGGCTGGCTTTTGACCTCTGGTTTGCTTTTTCCACAAAAACAACTCCTGCTCGTCCCCACCACCACAGCATGTTTCCCTCATTCAACCTGGCCTTTCTGAGAAAGGAATTTCCTGATGTAACAGGCTGTTTGAATGCAACCTGCCCTGGCCAACCTCTGCCCTCTGTCTAGAGGAGTCTCTTACAGCGCAGGCATAGGATTAGTACGGGATCAGTATTATTTTTAAACAAGCTGTCTGGGAGGAAACTGTGAGAAGATCGCTATTAGCTGACAAGCAGACAGGATCAGAGCAAGAGGTTAGCTGTCTGCTTGCAGCCCGGCTGCGTTGGGAGGCAGCAGCGGGGCTGAGAAAGAGGAGAAGCTGCTTCAGTGCGTGTCTTGGGAAGGAGTGCTTGGGGGATGGAGCACTGCAACTACAGGCCCGCGTCTTCTCGCATCAAATGCAGCTCTTGGGGTGAAAGTTCTGGATTTTTTCTTTTTTTGGTTCTGATACAGAAGACATGGTTGCCTTGAGGCCCAGCGAGAGACTGGGCTGCAGCTGGGGATGGTGCCTGTAGCTCTGCTGCGGTGACAGTCCCCAGCTGCTGGCAGCACCAGCGTGGGGAGCAGCTGGCACAGAGCTCACCGCAGCACTGCGTGGCTAATGCACAGGATGTGACTGCAGAGAAGTGGCAGGGAAAAGACAGCTGGGTGAGCCCTGCATGTGAGACGTGCGGGGGTTTTCTCTTGGGGAGCTGGAGACAGAGGTGAGGTTGTGAGAGCAGGGAGCTGGGCAAAGGGTCTCCCTTACCTGGACGTGCCGGACACGGATCTGCGTGGGGCGACACTGCACGTTGCGGTTGTTGCAACACCCGGAGCATTGCTGCACCTCCACACAGGGTGGCCACACCACAAAGTTGGCGTTGGTGCTGTCCACCATCTTGCGGGAGATTTCAAAGACCACCGCCCGCGTCTTGCACTCCGCGAGGACGGCAGGCTCGGCTGCTGCCAGCGCATCTACGGGGGCAAAGAGAGGGAGGGAGGATGAAATGGGCTGTGCAGCTGTTACCGATCTTCCCCTAGAAGAGAAAGAGCCTGCACTGCTCTCCCACACAAACCCACATGCTCTTCCCCTGCTCCTGGCCATCCAGCTCCCTCTTGGAGCAGAACGGTGCCCTATGGGGGAGCCTCCAGCAAAAGATGCTTCTCACTGCAGTGGCAGCCCGAGGCAGGAATGATACTTCTTCAGGACAAATCAACACCCAAGGGATTGAAACTTGCAGAACTCTGGACTCCTTCTCCCGCACTGCTGGGCTGTAAAGCCCAGACCCTCCTTCCCATCTGTCTGCACATCCATGCCCATGTCAGCCTCCAGCCCAGCACATGTATTTCAGAGCTGCACCTGCCTCACCCGCAGCTGCCTAGGTTAGTGCCCCAGCAGCCACAGAGGGCAACGTGCCAGACTCACCTATGCTTCGTCTCCCTCGAGACAGCGCCACAGGGTTCGGACCGGGCTGAGTTGCGTTCAGCTCCACGCTCGGGGTTTCCTCTTCTGCAAAGAGAAGGACATGTTTAACAACACTGCGTAGAGATGGGAGAAGGCAGCAGGCATATGTGCTCCACTAATCAAGACCCAGGGTGCACTAATATGTAATAAATACCCTGTTACATGGTGTTAGGTGTAAATCCACGGCCAGATCACAGACACGCTGATGCACAGAGGCTCTAAGCTGGCAGCTTCAAGCAAATCAAGCCAATAAGCCTCTTGTGAAAGAGGAGTCTTAGCCAGATCTAGCAGAGGAAAACTAGGTCATGAAAGACATGGCCTTAGGTAGGACTGCCTGGAGTAGGAGAAAGTTCAGCTCAGTTGCCTCAGGATATGACAAGGGTGATGCGAAGGCCAGGTGGGACAGGCAGGATGCTCAGTATATGAGCACTGAGGTGTCTTGCTGGGATAGCTACGGCCTGGGGGAGTTCAGCCGTGGGAGGGTAGGGACAAGGGCAGCAGTGGGTGGCAGGTAGAGGGCTTGATTTCTGCCTCCCAGACCACTGCTCTATGGTAGAGTTGGTTTTGTGATAGGAGAATAGGAGAACAAGTTAAAACGATTTCCCCCCTGTGCTACTGCAAGGTAACTGCAGGGTCTGGAAGTAGCTCAGTCGTCAGAGGAAGATGCAGCATTTAGCCGAGCTCTGAGCAGTTCCCTCCCACTCCACTGCTTTTTCCCATAGGAAGTGCTGAATGGAGAAATGCCCATAATCCCCACGGAGCACTCCAACACGCAGCCCCTCCTGAGCTCCGGACAATGGCCATGCTCAGGGATAGCTCCCAGTCAGCCCAAGCGCCTTCCTTCTCTGGCCTGCTTTAGCAGCTGAAGGAAGCAGCATGGACGTCAGCATCAGGAGAACAATTTTCTTTAGGGAAATTTGGGGACAGTGGAAGATCTCTGTTTATCTGAGATGTGCTGGAGCAGGTTCCCATATGTATCACGTCCCATCCCTCTTCCTCAGTCCCTGCCTCAGCGAAGCCTTTGTATAAGGGGAAGCAGGGACTCAGCTCACTGCTCATCTCAGACAACTGATGGAGGATTTGAGACGTGTGCATAGAGGCTGCATGCACGAGGCAGGAATCAGCTGCCTATGCAGTCAACATCCCCGTGAGATGGACAGACACACTTCAAAGTGGTTTGGCTGGAGAGCCTGCTGGAGAGGTGCTGTTGATTCTAGGACAGACCTCGCCTCACTGGGGCAAACACTCAAAACGGTGCCACGTGCTCTAGAAGGGCCTGGGATTCTGCCTGGGCTACAGAGCATGTCTGCACGACTGGCTTGGATGGGCACATCTACTGGGCAGGTATCCGCAGTTATGGGAGGGGATCCCTACTCTCCATGCCTCAGCCGCTGGCTCCAGGAGTGTGACTAAGATCAGGAGAGCAATGTCTCAGCTCATCTACCTTCTGCGACTGCCAAAATCTGGCTTCCTATGCAGTTAACGAGGGGCAGTACTTGTGACCCCTACCCGGGACATGGATGGTGCAGGAAATAGACCTGGCTAATTTGGGGCTAGTTTGCTAATACCTGCATTTGCTAATGCACTAATTCCACACAGGGCAGGTAAATGGTGATGCACCTCAGTCACTACCTGAAGCCAGAAGAGCACCATATGGGGGGAAAAAAAAAAAGAGAGAGAGATGAAAAGTGATGTTGGCTGGCCAGCAAGAGGAGCCCTCTTTATTGCTTAAGCACGAGGTTGGTCAGTAACTGAGACAGAGATGTATTCGCTTCTTGGACACTAGGACAAGACAGACTGCACACATCCCAGCTGCTCCTTCCCCACCCCTCCATCCTGTGTTGTCTGGAGTTTTATCATGCGAGGGTGGGGGCTGCCCTTGTGCAAAGGCTAAGTCATGGAGAAGAGAAAAAAAATAGCAACAACTGTTGACTAGAAGCAACTCTCCTATTGAAAACCTCGTCCCTCCTTGCCCAGGTTGTCCTTCTACAGCCCAGGTCAGCTGTGGCCAAAGAGGGTCTGGGTGTGGGGGGAGCAGCCCGGGACAAGCCGGAGTGTCTAATTTTGGAAGGTGCCCCATTGTGCGGCTCGTGGACAAGGAGGAGGGAGCTGGGGAGGGCAGGGAGCGGCCGTGGCGGTGCTGGGGAGCCCGTCGCCTCTTTCTAAGGCAAACAATAGCTGAACACAGCTGGTGCCCTCCCCCTCGCGTCCCCCCCTGCCCCTCCAGGGCCGTTTTGAAAGGCAGCGGGAATGCTTTTGAGACTGCGCCAGTGGTTGGACTGGCATAGGAAACAAAAGCAGGAAATTCTGTTCCCCCGTAGATAGTGTCTCGGCAAGGATTACAAAGCTCCAAACAGACAAAACACAAGAGAGAAGGCGAGCTGGGGGGGCCGGCGGACGACGGGCGGGAGCGGAGTTAGAATAGAATGGAATTTGCTCTGAAGAGACCGTTTATAAATAAATTCCTGGGCCTGCCCCTCCGCCGCGGCGCGTGCTCCGGTTCCCACACGTGCCGACCCCTCGACGCTCCGCTGCTCCCGCTGCTCTCGCGCGCAGCCCCGGCCAAGTGACCCCGAGGCCCCGGAGCCCCCGGAGCTCCTCTCCGCGCAGGAGGCGACGCGGTGCTGCCCGCAGCCGGCCGGCCGCAGCGCGCAGCCTGCGTCTCACCCCCGCGCACGTGCCCTGCTGCTCCGCGCCTGGAGCCTCTGGGAAGCTGCGTTTTTTCCTGCACGCTGAACCACAGAACTCACTCGGTCCTTTTCTCCTCTGTTTCCAGGTCCCATTTCTCCACCTCCTAAGATGATCTCCCAGGGTGAAAAGCACTGGTCCCATTTCCATGGACTCACCTTGTCCAGCCCTTATTGCTTTTGTAAGCCAGCATCCCTCAATAGACCAGGCAAGGTGAGTCCAAAAGGGTATCTAGCTGCCTAACTCCCATATGTTCAGGCTGGCTAAGCGTGTAAATACTCATGTGTTGGCACCTGAACGGTTCCTGTTATTTACAGTGAGGCCTGCTGGCAGTGCATCTACCGGAGAATGGAATAAACCCTCCCACCTCCTGAAAGAGTTAAGAAAAATAAATAAATAAATAAAAAGGAGTGTTTGGTGAAGAGGAGATTTACCTACGGAGTCTATCCGCAGGGCTCGCTGGAGGTCGCTGATGGAGCGCACTGAGCTGCTGCCCAAAATCTCATAAATGTCTTCAGGGATGGGGTCCCCCTGCCAGATGAGAAAACAGAAGAGGAGGGGGAAAACAAGCGTTAGAGAGAGACTCTGCAAATCCCACATCGTGGAGCAGGGGAGGGCGATGGAGGCAGCAAGGGAGGAAGCGTGACGGAACCGCGGAAACACCGGAGAGACGTGCCCTTGTGCAAGCACGAGCCCAAAACCTGAACAAGCCTGCGAGAGGCCTCTCACTCCCTCTCACGAAGTGACTGGCAGACTGAAGAAGCAAGAAAATGCACCAGTTATAGGGTTACACCCTGCAGCCCTGGGTCCTACACAAACAGACAGCGAGGTTTCCTTCTGCGCTGCTATATGACTTCTCCAGGTGGCCTCTCATTCCCGCTGCCGGCAGTACAGGCATTTTAGCAGACTTCCCTTCCACCATCAGATAAAACCTTCCTAATATTTCCCTCTGTTACGAAACTCCCTCGCGGGCTTTGTCAGATACCGTGTGCGTGCGCGTGTGCTTTCAAACCACAGCAGCCCAATAATATGCATCATTTGCATACTGTTTTTTTCTATAAAATAATTTAAAAAGCAGGGGGAAAGGAAGATTGACCTTTGCAGCTGAGTCTGCTGCTTTGGCACGAGCCTGTCACAAATGCTGCAGAGAACATGGGAAAGGGTGTCTGGGGCTATGGGCTGAGTTGCTGGTGTGGATGGGGGAAAAAAAAAAAAAAAAGCATGGAGTTTGGATATTACTGGATGTCAGTGCCAAAAAACCCCTTAAGCAACCAGGTTTAAAGGCACCAAATGGTGGGTCAGACTCAGGGGGTGCCTGTGGGCAGGTGCAACACCATCACTCTCCAGGTAATTTTACCCTGATAGCAGCATTGCACTGGTCCTAGTGACAGCAAGACTACAAAGGAGTAGTGTGGGAAAGCAAGGCCTGGATAAAACACACTTCCGAAAGACGAGAAGAAGAGCTGGAAGGAAGCGCTGGCCATGTTTGCTTAGCTCCTAGCTGTCTTCATTCAGGGCTGCTCATGTGGAAAAGCTGCTCTTTCAGCTGGGTGCTGGATGCCATCTGAGCTGCAGCCCTACCCCGTGCCCCGTAACCGAGAGGAGAATTTCGCTTGTGCGTTTATGAAATGTAGGGATTTCCATGGGGGGGTTTATGGGCAGTTGGTGGTGCGTGTGTGGTCCCTCTCATTTAGAGCCCTTCGTTTCCTGCGAGTGTTCAGGGCCAAACACTTCCCTTCAGCAGAGGAGAAAAACAGCAGGTAGGTGGCCTCCAAACACTGAGTGCTTTAGCCCCGAATTTGCAGCAACTTTTGTATGGGTGCTTGGTGCTGGGACCTTCCTACCCGCCCCTTGGTTACCCTTCACCTCTACTAAGGTGGTAGCAGGAGTGGGGCCCCCTCCTCAGAGCACCCTCCCAAACAACAGCTTTACCTGGGAATTGCTGGCTGGAGGTTTCTGCAGCCCATGTTAAGGGGCAGAAACCTCCCTGGATAGATGCAGAGCAGACAACGCTGGTGCCCTAAACCTCCACAGCCTGACTCACCAGGGACCTTGCAGCAGAGCTCTCAGCCCCTGTTTCGCAAGTAAATGCAGCGCAAGGTGTCCCGTGCCCAACCCGCTTTGCTCGGCATCCCTATTGCTGTAGCATCTCACCACAGACACGAACAAGAGCAGATTTGAGATCCCCAGCCATTACTTGCTCAGCCTCTGCGGCTGCCAGCAGGGAAGCAGCTTCACTGATGGAGGAACAATGAGAAATAAGCTCACATAATTAAGAGACCACTGAAGAGCTGTGAAATGAAGATGCCTTCTGACGACTTCTCTACCGGGAGCTGGAGTGGGACCAACAGGCCAGTGCTGGGAGCCTCTGCGGCACTCCCTGCCCAGCGCCACACACGGCGGCTGCTGGAAGAGGGGTCATTTGCAATTCCAAGTGTTTGCGGCCACAGCTCCACACCGGGCGCTGAACTGAAGGCTTTTTAATGCTTGCACCTGTCAGCCAAGTGCATCTGTGTACGCATGAGGCTCTGCATAGATGCCCCTGCTCCTTCCGGATACTTAATATATGTAGGAAATGGCACTTTATTTTAAACCCTGGCACTTGGCGGAGGGGAGAGAGTGGGCAGGTGTTACGGTGACTTTGGAGGCAGGCTGGGAGGTGTCACCTTGCTAACCGAGAAGGGGGAACAGATATAAATCAGGGATTGCAAACGCCCGTCCTAAGGAGCTGCCTTGCTGGGCACCGGCTGCAGGAACAAGCTCCACTCCCTGCTCACCACAGGAGTGTTAGGTGCCATTTTTTTCCTGCTGCAGATACTATCAGCCTGGCTACCGTGTATCACCAGCCCACGCAGCTCACAGTCCTATCCTCCTACCCAGGGTTTGTGAGGCAGCTCTGCCAATGACAACTGCAAACCTGCGAAGATCCTCGCTTCCCCCTCGTGCTGCACAGCTGTGCCCGAGGGTGCCCCAAGAGCAGGATATCTGAGTGATGTGGCTGGAAGGGGCCCAGGAAAGCCAAGATCCATGAACCGCCTCCCCCTGATCCTGCAGGGTCAGAAGGTAGAGCAGAAATGCGGTAGGTGGGTTCCCTGGTGGGCCAGCCCAGGCGGCTGGCGCTCTTCCTGCTCAGCAACAGTTAAGGAGTTATTTGTCTAGCACAGGTTAACAGTCTCCTTTTAACTGCGCGGCAGATCAAAGGCGACTTTTGTCTCAATGGACTCCTGGCTGGCTGTCAAGTGCCCTGCAGCCTGGCCTCCTATTGCTGCAAGGCCACTGAATTCCTAGAAGAAAGCGAGTTTGTTCCTCCCTCCCGCTCTCCTGGCTCTCTCCCGGGGGCTCCCGGCAGCCCGGGCACAGGGCAGGTACCTCCGCTGCCCTCCTCCGGCCTGCTCGTGGCCGCTCCGTGCTGCCAGCGGGGCCTCCTGCCATGGCAGCTTCTCCTCCGTCCTCCCGGACCTCCACGTCTTGGGCTGGTGCAAGTCAGGGCATGTGACGTGGTAGCCCGCATGCAGCCCAGGGATGTCCAAGAAGTCACATCCTACCATTCCCCCTCTGCCCACACACATGCTGCCGGCATCAGCCTGACTCAAAATCCCACTTCCCATTTGTGTCTGGAGCTTCCAGGTATAGTGCTGAGCACCAGGAAGAGATGGTGCAACTTCCACACTGAAGTGGGCAATCATGCAGCCTATACAAGATAGGAAGGGAGGCAGGAAGGCTGCAGAGGCCACCTGCCTGCCCTGGGGTTGGGTACATCGCAGGAATGGCCAGACACGTGTCTTGGCTTCCTAGCCAAGGCCTGATTCTCCAAGTCACTATGGGATGTTAGAAGATCTCCTGGAGATCAGCGTTTGCCAAGGTGGCACGGGGAGTATGCCAGACCACTCTCCAGTCCTCCTTCCAGCTACTCTTACTCCAATGGCTACAGAGTTTTACCAGAGAGCACATCACACTTGCTAGCACAACAGGTAAAGAGAAGGATGGAGCAAAGCCTGAAACTGGGAGGAATGGGAGACCCTCAGGGCTCACAGAAACCCACCAAGGACATTCCCAAAGTGAGGACTTCTGACGTCCTCTTTCTTGGGATGGCGTGTGGCATTGCACACAAAGGGTAGCCCGTCTGGTCTAGGGCAGGGGAGCACCAACCCATCTGCTTCTCTGCCCAAGAAAGGGGGACAGAGGGAATCTGAGCAACAGACTCCCAAGTGATTAGGCTGGCAAAATAAGAAAGAAAAAAGAAATCAAAATATTTTCGTTCTCCCCCTCAAGCTCATGTGAGGATCCTGAAGGGAGGCTCCACAGCATTCCCTGGCAGAGAACAAGACAGGTCAATCTGCTTGGCCAATCTCACCCCAGATACACTTGCACCCTTTGGCACGGGGTTTTAGCCCTTCCAGCATAGACCCTGATACCCACCCGCCAGCGTCACATATCTGTCTCTGCCCTCAGACGGGAAAAACCCCCTCAGCAGAACCTCTTCTGCAGGGGACATGGGGCAAGGGATTGCTTTTTGCTTTCTTAAAAGTATCAACCTTCTGTCAGATCTCGCCAGTGTTTCTACCCACCCTTTTTCCATTTGAAGGGGGAACTTCACTGCTCCACGCTACTCCACAACACACCCCCACGCAGCTCGCCTGCAAAAGTTGGAGGTATTTCCCCCTGGGCCTGTTGGAAATAGCACAGGAACCACTGTCATTCTCTCCTGCTGCTTCACATCAGCTGATAGTGAGAGACGGGCACGTACAAGTTGCCCTGCTCCTTCCATGAGCTCACCCCAGACATGTCACCCATCCTGTAAGAGCTGTCCTGGCTTCCACTGTTTTTTTTATTATTATTATTATTTGTTGTCCCAGTCTCAAGCTAGGAAGATTTAGGAAGAGTCCTGGGGCCTTCTACCAGGAAGAGGCAAACCGGAGCCGGGCCAAGGTTATAAGCTAGCACCCAGCCGCACCCCATTCCTTGGGAATTCCAAAAAACCCTGCCAATAGGATCTTACCCAAGCAAAACCACGCCTGGCTCAGCCCATCTCTGTAAATGTTGCAAGGCAACTATTAGAGCCCTCAGGTGAAATGCAAATAGGTTAGCATCCCTGCTTCCCAGCTGGCAAATACCTTCCCCGTGCGATGCACGCTCCCTCCCGCTGGAAGAGCTCCAGGGCCCTCCAGCTCCGCATGGGTGTGATCGAAGAGGCAGAGGGACTAAGAAGCCTCCATCTCACACTCACATCTCTGCTGATTAGGCAGCAGCTAATGCGTATGGGGCACTTTCTCCAGCAGGTTGGAGAAGGAGATGCAAGCGCTGTGCAGAGGATGCTTTATTATTGTGCTCCTTATTCTTAAGGAGCTGGTAAATGTAAAACTGTACATGTTTGCTGCATAGGTGGAAAGCCCTGCCCTCAAAGTAGATTTGGGGATTGGCTGCAGGCAGGAGCATCTACTGAAGCAGAAATTTTCTTGGCAGTCTGGTCATAAAATGATAAATGTCACTATTCCTCCAGGAACCTGGGGCCGGAGCCAGAATTCCCAAACTCTAAGCTCGCTAGACAGTGATAAAGCTGTGCAGCATTTTCACGTGGTTACGGTGAGGAATATCAGCCCCTGGGATTAGACACTTGCATCTTCAACCTTTCCTAGTGTTTCATGTTGCATGGGAGAGGGAGATCCGAGCCACCCACAGAAGAAATAACCATCTTCTGCCTAACACAAATACAACCACCAGGCAGCCCACAGCTCTAACTGCTTCCTTTTGTGGCTTGGGTAAGGGCAAAATGGACCCATAAGGAGGTGATGTGATGCTTTGTACCCATCTCCTTCCCGGATGCCCACAGGAGAGAGTGCCTAAAATTGAGGAAGGAAGGGAAAGAAAGTATGCAAAGTGAGGGAGCTGGTGGTGGAAGGCTATCTCCTGCCTCCAATAACCCCCAAGCTGTAGATTCAACCCATGGTTTCGTCACATTGCGTAGAACTGAAGTGAGAATGGGAGCTTTGTGGGTGGATGCTAGGAGATTTCTGATCCCCTCCAATTTGTGTGGAACCAAATGATGAAATATGACAGCAGAGACCAAAGGATCTGGGGTCCCAGGGCCCCTTTTCCTAGCCCACTATTCTGGAGGGGAAAACAGCAGGAAAAGCAGTTCCAGCCTGTGGATGGAAAAGAGGCTTTGATTTCCATGTGGTGAAACACAGGACTGCTATACACTTATTAGTCAAATCTAGCACCTGACCCCCATCCTGTGTCCTGCTTCCTCCTAAGCAGTGCGTGTGGGAGGGGTGCAGGGGGAGCAGGATGACACGTTTGTGTGACTCTGCGTAAGCGCAGCAGAGATAATCATCTCCAACCTCTCTCTGTGGCCCCAGCTAGAAATACACCCTGCCGAATAACTGCGCCACCCAGACGTTGGTATCCCTATCGTCCCTATCCCCTTCCTCGGCCCTTTCCAAGTCTTTGCACCCTTTGTCACCACACCATCTACGTGACACTTGACTTCAGACCCTCATTTTCTGGAGGTGGCAACCAGGCCCTGCGCACACGCCGGCAGCGCCGGAGCAAGGCGCCAGTGCATCCCCGGGACACGCGGCGCCCGCCTTGGCAGGGTGC
>NW_010585330.1:181543-199858 GCF_000705375.1 Tinamus guttatus
TCTTTTTTCTCCCCTTTTGCCAAGAAACTGGGGGCAGGCTCTTTGGAATGCCGCTTTCATGTGCCAAGGACAGCACACCAAGCGCGACAGCCACTGACAGGACAAGAGGGGGGAAGGAGAAACTCAGGATGCTCACGAGGAGCAGAAGAGGGAGAAAGAAGCAGCAGCCATGGGCAAAATCCTGTAAAGAGTGGGTAGAGAAGCTACGAGTCGCAGGAGCACTGGGGCAGGGAGGTGGCCCCCTTCCCTTCCCTCTCGGTCATTCCAAATGGCATGTGGATCTTGAGACGGGAAGGGAAGAACAAGGAGCGGCCTGCTGGAAGAGAGCAAGTTTAATGCCCGTTCCCAGCTAGGGACAACTGGTAACGCCAGAGACTAGGGAATGGAAAAGTTCAGGTCTGTTTCTCATGCGGCCGCTGCCAGAAAGCATCAGGCTAATGGACACAGCAGGGCGGGGAGGGAAAAATCAGCACGGAGGCCACTGGAGATGAGGCCTCCTACCACGGACTGGGTGGCTGCTGTTGCCAGAAAGGAGCAGAGCTGCTTTACAGCAGAGCACAAGCCAGGAGCCAAGGGTGACACCAGCCCAGGCAGTGATCCTGCTCATCTCCTGTTCCCCGAGGAGGAGCAGAGGTGAAGGTACCTGCAGTATGGGTCTGGAGGCCAGCTAGGAAGCCCAGGCAGTAGGTCAGGAGAGCAGGAGATGGGAGCGGACACGGGTTTGCTTTCTATGTAACTCTGGTCGGATGGAGCTGCTGGGCCACAAGCAGAGGACGTGTGAGCACAGCTCCCAGGTGAGGCTAGTTGGGATGGGGAAAGCCCATTCATGCACCTGGACAGCCATGAGAGTGTTATCTCCACACTTTACAGGGCTCTGGGCATGAACGCTCTTTAAGTGCCCTGGGTGACATGCAGCTGCAGCAGGGACGTGAAGCTGGGTCAGGAGGCTGGCAGCCCCAGAGCCAGGGGACAAGTCACAGGGGACTGGAAGTCAGATTAGGATCATACTGCCAGCCATGGTATAGCTCAGGCCAGAAGCAAGCGCCTGTCCTGAGCTGAAATGGAGCCCCTGGACCTGTGGGCAGAGGGTCCCAGGGATGACCAGCCAAGGCTCTTATTGCCCATCACTGCCCTGGGGGCCCTAAGAGCCACCAGCTACCCTGGGGCAGGACATTCCCAGCTCTTCAGGGCGTGGGGCCCATAAATCTGTCCCTGGCAAGGCTCCCCATCTGGGCAGGATACGGATTACCTAAGCCAGCCAGAGGGAAAAGCCGCGCAAAAGCCAAGACACACCTGAGCAACACGTAGTCAAGCTGAACTGTCCTTGCCAGGCCTTCCTTTACTCTCTCTCCCTTTCTCTCCAGAGTGACAGTGAAACACGCTGCCTCCATCTCTGTAAACTATGCCAAGAAACTTTTATTTTTAAATGCACAAACAATGACCTAGCAGCTGCTCCAAGGCTTTTCTTTTTCTTCTTGGTAACAGTGGAAATTATATATATATTTAATTAGCTCATCGGAGCTAAGTTTCCCTTCCCACCATTCTTCATTAAAGGCAGATGCAAAATGACCCCCGACTCCAATCTCTATTGAAGGGGGTGTGACCCTTCTTCATCAAACAGAAGGTTCCAGAAAGCCAGTTGCTCCCGTCCTGCCTCCTTGCTTTGTCTGATTGTTGATAGATGGAGTCAAGAGTTTAAAACGCCATTTCAGCTGGCTCTCTTGGGCAGAGGGAGGGTTGAGAGACCTCTGAGGGTAGAAAATCTCAGATAAAAGAGGAGAATGTGGTATAGATATCCCTTCACCAGGCCCTGGGATGCAGCCTGGCTAAGGCTGCTAACCTAATTTTGGTGCAAAATGACTCTACATGCAACCTCAGGGGATTCTTTGCATCGCAGCCCAAGGCTCGACCAGGCTGCTCAAGCAGCCTTGAAGGAATGCCACTCTGTTAGTCAGCCCTGTTCCTCTTGTGGTAGTTGGAGCCAGGCTGGAGGTGGAGGAAACACAACCATGGCCTGGCATACACAGTCACATGGAGGTGACTTTGTAGGGTCCAGGCCCCCCAGGTGCCTGGCTATCTACTACCCGATGAAAAGATAGCTGCTGGCTCCCCTGCAAACAGTGGACAATCAGTCTCTAAATATATTTTATGAGAGCAAATGATATGGTTCATATATATATACATGTATATATTTATATTTACATACATACAAATATGGGTACATATGCTTAATATAAATTTAAATAATTGGTTTCATAATCTGCTTTGTCTTATTTATTTATTTTTCCAAAATACTATCCCTCTCAAGTTTTCTCTGGGCTTAAGGACCAGCCCACCTAAGGGATCTTTTTCTTCTGCATCCAAAGACTATAGTTTCCTCATGCACTGGTTCAATGGAAACCCTGGCAGAGGACTGTCATCTCTGGATGCATCTTGGATTTTCTAACACAGAGCATGCATTCATAGACCTGAGACAAGGCAAGGGAATGCTGTCTCCTGTTTACACTTTTAATTAAAATATGACTAATATGTGAAAATTATTTTGTTTTCTTCTTTTCCCTGTGTCAGTTTGATAAAGGTATTACTGCTCCACCAGGGTTTGAGGAAAGATGCTGATCTGATAGAACTAGCCCCTAAGGTCTGGAGGTTACAAAGGAGCAGACATGCTTTCCATGTCTGGGAGGGCAGCAGGAGATAGTTCCTTACTGGATGGTTCTAGGTCTTGAGAAGGGACTCGTGCCCCAAGGTCTAAGCAGATCTTGTCCTTTCCACTGAAGCAGCTAACTAGGATACTTGAAACATGAATTTTGACCACTTTGTCTTCTCTCAAAGAATTACAATCTTTACGCCAGTCCGGCTTCTCATCTTCCTTCTTCTAAATTCATTTATCGCCTGGGCCTGGATGCTCCTGTCATGCTTATCTGCCTTAACAGCTTGCCCTTGACTTCAAGCCATAGATCTAGGTGATTGACTCTTGCTTTGAGCAGTGTCCTGCAGGACTTTTGTATTTGGGGTCACTGGTTGCATATGCTGTGAATCAGAAACCTCTGAGCCACCCCAGAGCTTTTCAGTCAATATCTGCTTTAGCACAGGTCCAACCCAGAGCATGTTGGAATGACTGTTCTTATCCTGGCACTTGTTGGTGAGTGTGGCTCCCCTGCATCACTCCAGCCCCTCTCTGTGTGTGCCTCCAAATTTGGGAATTGTTTGGCTACTGTGTTATTCTCCCCAAATGTCTGGGAGCCACAATAGAAGGTCAAGTCAGACGTAAAGGCCTGGCTCCTGTTGGTGCCCTGGAGTGAGTGCAAATAGTGACCTATTTGACTTATCTCAAGAAAACAGAGCTCCAGGAATGGCGTGAACCCTGTTTTCAACCTGTTATCCTCCCTTTCTCATTCCTCCCTTGCTCATGGGAGCCTCTGTGATGCACAGAGCCCTCTCCAGGGACCATTGCTCCTTCCTCCCGTCTCCCTGTTCCTCCTTCCATCTTTGCAGGTCCCACAGGCTCCCAGCACCTGGAGCTGAGGGCGAACAGAGCTCATGAGGACCCTCAACAGAGCTCCTCTCCCATCCTCCCAGTGCAGCCCTGCCGCACAGCCCCTCCAAGGCTTTTGGGGAGGAGGGGGACAAGGCAGGTGGCTCTGCTCCGGAGCAGATGTATTTACATTGCTGTCTGGGGCTGAGGGTGTGGTTTCAAAGCTGGCTTAACTCTCTTGGAAAAAAAACATCTGGAGAAAATGCTCTCCTGCTTTTGCCCCTCTTGCTCTGATATTTGTGCCTTTTTTTTTCTTTTTTTTTTTTTCTTTTTTTCTCTAGGATAGTTTTCAGCCATATCATCTCCAACCTGCCACCGGCCTGCTCACTGTGCCCTAGGAAGCCATGGAAACACACAGCCAGGATGGAAGCACCATCCCTTTTGGTAGCAGCAGAAACCTAGACAGTAGGAACCAGTCCCGAGCCCATATGCTCCAAGTCCCTCCCTGTCTTCATGGTGGAGAGGTGGGGCATGTTTTTGCCTTGCTGTTTTTAACATCTATGAGAGATGTATGCACTCATGTCTCAACATCCATGCAACGTATGGTCCACACCTCTCCAGAAAGCCACACAAATACATGGCAGAAGAGTTTGCCATCCAATTGCTTTTATGTAGGTATGGATGCAGCCCAAATGGGTCTGCGGGTCTGTGTGTACCCACACATGCTCCACAATAGATGCCTGTGGGGTCATTTGTGCCTCTTATGTGGGAACATGCTCAGAGGTGCCTGCTGCCACAGCACAACTTTGGGTTTTCCTTGTCCTGGCTGAGTGTGAGGAGTTCTCCTTCTTCATCCTGGAGCTGGGAGTCAGACCCACATAAGCCACTCTGTTCTTGTGTACCTCAGCTGAAGAAAAAGAAGCTGGAAGAAACGGCAGGATTGTGATAACCTACAGTCTTCTTCATCCCCCACCCCCAGCCTATTTCTTGACACAATTCTTATATAGGACAATCTTCTGTTGCAATCATCCATAAGGTTAATGAAACCCTGAATTACCCGCCCCCTTTTCTCCCCTTCTGCAGGGAAAGCATCCCAGCAGGCTAGGCAAATACTGGATATCTGTTATTTGCTATGAGGGAGGCCCTTTCCCAAGGACACCCATGGGAACACAGGCTATAGTGGCCTGCAGGAAGAGGGTTGGTTGATAGGGAACCTCTGTAAATGAGTGTGCACACACACACATACCTTGCTACATTCTCACCTGGGACATTAGGAAGATGGGGAGAGAGAGATGAGATTTCTCTATACAGCAACAGCCCCACAAGGCACAAGGAGGTGGCAGGCAGGGCAGTGACTTGTAAATGGGTGAGAGCTTTGAGACGTAACCTGTGAAGGTATTTCCAGGCCTCATGGTCTCTGTTAATATTGTTTAGTTAGTTTCCTGGCTGTAGTCTTGATTCAAAGGGTTGCATCTTAGCTGATGATGAAGGTAAAAGAGTCTCTCCCTCTGCCTTTGATATTCAAGCTAGCATGCAAAAGGAGCAGGGTTCATAATGGGAGCCTTGATCACATCCCAGATCTGAAAATATTCTGGCCTCATCCTGTGGAGACACTGGATTTGAACTGGTGAAAATGGTAGGGATGGATTTCAGGCTTCCTATGGTAGTGTGAGTGGGCAGGTGACAGGTTGGAGATGACCTGGCTGAAAACTATCCCAGAAAAAAAATGGGTTCCAAATCATAAAAAAGTGTTTTTTACTGGAGAGGAAGCAATGCTGAAATGCTAGAGACATTTGTGTAAAAATGCAGGCAAGCTGGAAGGGGCTGGGGGGTAGGGAAGTTGAATATAAGTTATTCAGAATGGATCCGTTAGTCCTGTCTGGAGCAATAATAACAACAATAGTAATATTCATCTCCATCACAGCATTCAGATATCAATTTCCATCTCACAGTTTCTGTATGTGCTCTGACTCATTTATTTTTCCTTGGTGAGACAGGGAGGAATTGTTAGCCCCTTGCAGACGTGGGGAACCAGACATCGCAAGCCATCCAGAGAACTGGCAGTAGGATTTAGTTAATAAATTTGTTCCAGTCTTCTGATTCCACATTCAAAAAACTGTGCATGACAGGTGTCTACAAAAAGAAGACAACGCTGTCATGGTTGCAGTAATTTGTGGCTTGTTTAGCAATCCAGGAAAGGCACCAAGGACTGGGTGAATCATGGTAAGGGCCTCTCCAAAACTATTTGAGATAATTTTTTCCTATTAAGGTTCTTAAGGTGTATGAGCACTTGGGAAGGTATTTGCCATCACTGTAGGCTCCCAAAGTCATGCTCTGGACTTCAGTTTTCAGTGTTGATGCTCTGGCCCCTTTCAGTGGCACTAAATTGGCTAAGAAGCATATCTAAGCATGGAGCCATCCATGTTGGCTCTGTCGGGTGAAGCATAAACCACCGAGTGCAGTGAAGACAGGCTCGTGGTTGGAGTCGTTTTCCCAGGACAGCCTCCCCCGCTCCCAGCTGTGCTTGTGCTGGGCAGGACCCTCTTTGCAGCGATGGGACCATTGCGTCTGCAGCTCCATGTCATCGCTGGCATTCTTACCCGGATTCAATAGCAGCCATTGTCCTGGGGAAAGGTCACCAAAGCCAGGCATGCAGACAGCAGCGAGCATGGAGGCTGCTGCTGGAACAGCTGAGCACGGAGAAGGGAAGCGAGGCCAGAGGGCAGAGGTGGCCGAGAGGATGGAAAGGGCAAGGCTGTCACAGAAGGTCTGGGTTGCCTTCTGCTAAGGGGAGACTTGGGCCTCTATGGACTTCAGTGAAAAAATCGGATGATTTCCACAGGCTGAACTTGCACTCATGTGCGCAGGACTGCGCGCAGCACCCGGACCCTTGCTGGGAAATGTCTAGCACCAGAGAGCTCAAGGCTTTCCTAGGGAATCTGCTTTTCACATAACTGGCTGTGTTTTTCCTTTCTTCTTGTCTTCAGTGCAGCATTTGCAGGACTTTAATGTCTTTAGCACCACACCTACAACAGACATCACCTAAATCTCTTCTTACACTTCTCAATCCCCAGACAAGTGCTGTGATTTAGTATGTCTGATCTTGTGCTGTGTGTCACAGTGAAGTAATGTCCTCTGCACAGCATCCCATCGCCTTTAGAGTCCCAGTGGGGTGCTGTGTCTGCAACTTTGGGGGCTTTTATGCCCGTTCAGCTAGAACTTTTCTCTCCAGCCTATTAAGGTTGGGTCACTTTGTGCTTCTTCACAAAGTAGCGGCATTGCAGCCATTCTGGCAGTCATTTCCTTTTCCCTCATCCCCCCTCTCTGGAAAACACACTGGAATTTCAGTAACAAATATTCCTCCAATTTCACGATCAGGTGTCTGGGCTGTGCGTTCCATGCTGGTTTCTGTTATACGGTTTCTACCAGCCCAGGGTGGGCGTCTTCTTCCACCAGCCTCTGCCTGTGAGCTTATCCGTGAAACCACTCACAAAGAAAAGTAATTGCCAGCATTTTTTCCTAATCTATTCATAGTTCTGTAGGGCTTTAGTCAATGCTCTGGAAGCATATGCCATTGGGTGATCATCTTGCATTTGAACAGCTGCTAATCTCTGCAAATTTGCATCCACTGAGGTTTAGACTCTTTGTTAATCTCAGGGCATTTGATTTTGGGGTTTCTATAACAAGTATTTTTTAATTTTCAAAAACAGTTCTCATTATCTGAGGGATCACCCTGGGACAATCATTCTCGAGGGAGAATAGAATGGAGATAAATTAGAGATGCAGTTAATTTTAATTCATTTAACATGCCCAGGAGGAGCTGGAGGAAGGGCAGGGCAGCCAGGGAGAAAGAAAAATGAGTGGAGCAGTTTGCCCCCAGGTACCTGTTGTGAGGGGCCTGGCTCATTACACTATGAGACATCCTCATTTAGGAAAGATCAGAGGCCTTGGTTTTACCCTAAACCCTGTGGAACCTCTCTGTGCTTCTGGATATGTCTGCAAATCTCCGGAGGCTTCTCTAGCTCAGGATCCTTCTCCCTGAGCTATTGCCTCCCAGTCTTTTCCTTGTCCTTCTTTTACAGCCAGAAGGTGGGGGGGCAGAATTCCTTTTACAAACTCTGCCCTCAAAGCAAGGTCCTCCTAAACTAGCTGCCGGCTGGAGACCCCTGCAAGGGGAGACTGTGCTGCAGTGTTCACACTGAGATGGTGAAGCTGCCAGAGCTTCCCTTGGTTGAGCCTGCTTGAACCTGCCTTTGGATTCTGCCAGGCTTTACATTGGCACCCGCTCCTCTTCAACGAAAAAAATAAGGGGACTTTCCCAGGCATCCTACTTGAGTGGTACCAAAATGAGACAGCTCTAAGAACGAACTGTTCTGAGCTACAAATACCCTTCTGCCTTCTCCAGGCTTGACTCTGCAAGAAGCTTTGGTGTCTGTTGCTGCTTGGGTGAAAGTTCCTTTCTTCATCAGATATCTTCTCCAGAGTTCAGATATGAGTGCTGGTTGTTTGTCTTTTTCCAAATCAGCACATGGTCAGCAAGCATTTCTAAGTTCTCAAGAGCTTCAATGGTTAGAGACATGCTGCTACGAAAGACTCCAGTTACTGAGAGAAGGCTCCTGAGCTTACAACCTCATTATGCCAATGGTGGCATAATGGAAGAGAGGAGAGATATTTGCACCTTCTTTGTGTTCTGGCTCTACCAGAGCTTTGGTCTCCTATTCCCAGGCCTAGCAGATCCTTTTATTTTGGTTGTCTTATGAGCGTTTCATCAGAGGGCTGTCTGCGTTACCTAAAATCCCTGAAGAGCTATCAGAAAGGGACTAAGCAACGAAATTAAGTACTTCATTTAATGAACTGAGTTGCCAAGCTGGATCCTGTTGCCAAAATGGAGGTGCTTAGAATCACTTGACATGCTCTCGTGTATTTGAGACTTGTAATTTTGGGGCTGGCAGATCTGACACAGGACTTATTGGAGACCCACTGTCTTCTGGAGTGGCAGCTACAGGCCAGACTCTACTACATCTAAAATGAAACTGGATACCAGTCTTTGGGCAACTGCATCAAACCATGGCTGAGTGGCCTACGAGTGCATCCCCAGCTAAAATGAAGCTATCTTGGGATGAATAAAAATCCAAGCGCTGAATAAACACAACGCTAACAAGTCTTGCAAGCACCCTGTCTTCTCTGCCAAATCAAATCGGGTCTTTGCACTAGCACTGAATTGAGCTGCTTGTCAGTTCTGCAACAAAATAATTTCATCCCTGCTCAGGCTGGCCATCTGTTCAGTCTTCGGATTCACACAATTTTATTCCTTAGCTCTGTAACCTGATGATCAATAGCTTCACCATTTCTGGCAGCTGCTATGCTGCATAAAAATCTTTCCCAAGTGCTCCTTTTACATGGATGGATGGAAGGAGCCTTGAAATTGCACAGTGATGGTGACTAGCAGTTTGTGCCTGCTGCTGCCAGGATGGAATGTGGGTCTCCAGGGTCTCTGCCTCTCCCACATGGAGCAGCATGGGCAATTTCAGCTTTTCTGCCTGCCCTCACTGCTTTAGAAGCACTTAACCCCGTGTGGTCACTGCCTCCCATCCTCAGCCATCAGGCTCAACTTGCTCTGGTGCTGCCAGAGGCTTAAGTGACTTTGTAAGCGTGCTGCAACTCATAGCAATGTTGATAAGAGCCTGAGCTTTATTTCTTGGCCTCAGCTATATGACACTGATCAAGGTTATGGCAAGTTAAATCATCGTCACGTGGCTGGGGCCACCATGCGCTGCCTGTGTTGGTTACTCGGCGCATGCTGGAATTTGCACACAAGCGTGATATCCCAGAGCAAAGCATACAGATTTCACTGCCCAGTCAGAGGAGGGGGGTGGGATTCGATGCCCTGTGAATCTGGGGAGGAGCACAAAACCCAAAGAAGAGAATGATGCTGGGGTGGGTGCACTGAGGTGTGCTCAGTGTCTGCATGTAGGCATGATGGAGATGGTGGCTTGAGAGCCATGAGGCAGGGAGCTCGTGGTCAGGACCCTATCATGCATGGCAGGAGATAGGGGAGGAGAGCAGCGAGGAGGTAAGGCCCTCTGAGGAACAACAGAGCATTGAACCTGCCCTATCTCTCTGGAGCAAGGGAAACGGAAAGGCGATAAGAGCCCTCTCGGATGAGGAATTCCATCTCACTTTTCCCTTTTTGTTTGCTTTGCATCAAAGATAAAGTGAGTCTCAGGCAGCTCACCTGGACGCCAACCTGCCAGCATGAGAAAGAGCAGTTACAACTGCCTCCTCGCCCCTGTGTCAGCCCTGGCAGCTCCCCCCTGCACCGCCTAAACACACCATCCTCTTTGGCCAGGCATCACTGCTGTGGGCTCCTACAGGAACAGCCTGGTGACGGCCTTGTCTCCTCTCCCTGCTGCTGATCTGTGTCCTCACATAGCCCCGCTCCCTGCACGATGTTCAGGCACTTTATGTGCTGGAGGAGTTGTAACATGAAGAGCAATTCGGAAAAGAGACACAAGATTACGGGCACTAAAGCCAAGACTGATAAAGATAGATGAAGATTTGGGCAGCCTTTCATTCCTGCCCTACAGGGACTGTCTGAATACCTGCCTGTGCTGTCACAGGCCTGGGTTGCGCAGGAAGTCAAGAAAGTCAGTTTCTTCCAGCCCTCAAAATCCTTGGATCCTCCAGACAGGCAGGGTGATGGTCTTCCTGCTACTGGCCCCCCAGTCTCTCCTGACCACTTCATGTCCCATAGCCCATTGACTGGGACACTACAAAGCCACAGGAGAGCAGCAGGACTGACTGTGCACTGGCTATGGCCAACTGTAAGGCCCTGGCAAAGACTTCTTCAGGCTTTGCCTTGTGAGCCCATGCTCTTAATTCCCAAAGTCCTCAAGTCTATCTGCAACCTGAACCATCTCCAGAAGAGACTGACTTCCAGGCTCACTTTCTTAAAACTGCTTAGTCTGATTGCCTCCCCACCACCTTGCATGACACAGTCCAGAAAATCATGCCTGCCAGTTCCTTCTCTCAGCCTGTATATCTTGGCTGTGATGACTCCAGCAACAGATCACAGCATTGTGACACAGTGGCACGGTGACACAGTGACACAGTGACACAGTGAGGTGCGAGCACATTACAGGTTCTGTGGCCAACCTGAGCTAGTTCCCTGGGAGATGAGAAGAAGGCAGAAGTTGCAAGAGGTTAAACCCAGTGAGGCACAACCTATTGCCAATATTCTCACCAAAGTCTTGGCTACACAACACTTGGGAATCCCAGATCACGAGTGGGCTTACTGGTTCCCTCCCCAGCAGATATGACTGATTAACAGAGAGTATTACTCTGGCCAGAGAGTCAGGTTGTGGTGGTGGCCCCATTTTACACATTGCTAGTGTTGCCTGCATCCATTTGACAACACAGGAGAGAGCAGCCATTTGCTGTGGCAGTGCAAGAGGAGCACCGGAGAGGTCTGAGGTGAGCGTACACATCTAGACCAGGATCTACCCATGTTTGCTTGGTGTGAGAGGCAAATGAGCAAATGAGAAAGAAGTAAATAAATAAATAAAGGAGAACATGATAGATGATGGAACAGCACAACCAGATCATGGAGTCGACATTTTTTCCTTAGGATTTACAGAGCACAAACCCTTGGAGTGGAAGTGGGGTTCTTGCCCTGGACAAAGCAGGCTCTGAACATGATCCTTTGGAGCTATAGGAGATTCTTGCCCTGGACAAAGCATGAACATGATCCTTTGGAGCTATAGGAGTCAAAACTAGAGTACAGTCCTTATAGGAAGGGATGTTTGTTCTGCTTCAAGCAAGACAACGCAGAGACTTCTCTGTCCCCTGGAGTGCCCGTTTTGTGTCGTTCAGCTACGTGCAGAGCCCAGAACCCCAATCCTGTGCGGTGCTGAGGTAGGCATGCACATGGCAGGATGCCCTTAGATGGGCTGGTGCTGCCTTGGCCCTTAGCCATCCTGGGCTCTGATTCATTCATGCTTCTTGTTGTTCTGGCCAAAGGGAGAACTGAGGAGGTGGCAGGAAGAGAGGATGACTCAGGCCCAAAGCCCAGGTGTCTGTCCTAGCTGAGGGACACCTGAAGGCTTCCGGCGTGGCAGGAAAGCGGTAGGAAAGGCAAACGTTCCCAGAGGAGCAGTGCGGAATAACTGCAGAATAACAAGGGTTTCCCTGCCCCATTGTGTGCCTCCGCATCTGGGAATCTCATCAAGCCCATGCTGTAGAGTGAGCTCATAGGCGGGGTGGGAAGACAAACTCACAGGCTTTGTCTACCCTAAAAAATGCCTCCAGCCATTGCTTAGGATCCCTATCATGCTGCTGACTCCAGCTAGACTGATGCTTTTACTACCACCGCCTCACGCTGGCCCAGCTGCGGGAGGACAAGAAGGCAGGATGGTCCTCAGTGAGCACAGTTAGCTGCTCAAAGCCCTCCCAGAGCTCTGTTGCATCCACCATTGGAACCACATCTACTGCCATGATATATGCCAACACTCCCAGAGACAAGTACTCAGAGGAAGGACAGAGAGAGAGAGCTTGGGAGGCACAGGAGGAGGGTATGAAGGGAGAAGCAGGTATGGATGAGGGGAAAGGAGATGGTTGTCAAGAAAGTGGAAGCTAGATAAAGGCAGGGAATAGCTGGGAATGGGTTTCAGAGAAGTAGGTGAGATGGAGGTGGAAGTGCTGTGTAGAAGATTAATTAATACTGTATGTGACCTAGCAATTGAGATAGATTGTACAGCAAGATTAGAGGTCACGGAAAGTGTATTGCAAGCGCTGCATTGCTTATATTCACTGGAGACTGCTGGAAAAACAAGCAGGAAGGCAGCACAATGGGTCCCCCAGTTACAGACATCTCAGCACACATTTTAAAGACAATGGAGAAAACAATTAGCTCCAAGAGTCATCTATCCTGTCTCCAGTAAGATGTCTGCCTTGTTTTGCCCAGCTAGGAGCTAGGGATCAAAGAGACAATGCCAAATAACAATAATAAAAAAATCTCAGAAATTTCTTCAGGGGAAAAAGGGGGTGGGGAGAGGGGAAGAATGATGCAGCCACCAGGATTAAGCACAGCCTGAGTAAGTGGGGCCTTCATCAGATGCGGAGAATGTGAACTTGAAGACGAAAGCAGGTTTGCACATGGCCTGGTCTAGTGCTGTAAGATCTTTTCCCCCTAAATAAGGGATGCTTTGTTTCAAGGTTGTGGTCTGGTTACAGGTTCTCCTGACCCCTGGAGAGGACAGATCCCCCACAGGTACCTTGCCTAGTCACCAAGGTCTGAAGTCCTTGTCTTGGTCAATGAATGGGCTAAGTCCAGAGGAGATGGCCTGAAATCCAAGAGGAGAGGACACTCAGAGAGAGTGAGGGCCGTGGGAGGAGGTTGTTTAGGATAACGAGATGGTTCAGTGATGAGGCAGGGCGCTGGAGATGGAGAGATGGGGCCACTGGTGATCTATATCTAACTCACCTCTAGCCCCACATGCTGTTGCTGTTACTTCATGTTACTGAGCCAAGGATATGGCTGACTGGGCACAGGCTCACACTCCCCATAAAGAGTCTGTCTGCTGCCAGGCTCTGATGACAGCCATGACAAAAAGCTGCTCCGATACCACAATTTCCAATAAGTGCTGAGCTCCTTCAAAGTCACAGCCAGCTGGCAGTTCTGGGGAGCTGTGTCTGATCCGGCCCTTGGAGATGGAAAGACTAGCAAGAGCAGATGAGGACCTACAGCATCATGTCCTGCTGTGGCACTAGCTGTTCCTAGGCTAAGAAGGGGCTGGCAAGTTCTGAAAGGAAGTCAAGATCATCCTTGCTTGAGGGCTCCCCTTGGAGGCCACACTCTCTCCAGGAGGGAAACCAGCAGCCTGTCACATATCCTAAAGTGGACATGTAGATATATAATTGGCATCCCTCTTTCTTCTAAGAGTTGGTGTCTTCCTTTCTTAGGGATCAAGAAAGCTGTGCATCCCTCCTTTTATTCTCAGGCTGCCACATCCCCACTCATGGCCACATCCTCCCTCTCTTGGATACCCATCAGCCGTTCACAAGGTTTTTGCTTGGCAGTAGAGAGGGAGGAGGACCCTGAGGGGCTCTACCACCTTCCTGCATGAGATGACTTACGCCCTTCAGCTTCAAGGAGTGGATTGTCTGCGACACATCGGCAGGCCAAGAAGTGTAAACATGGCACTTTGAGACTTCTGAGCCCCATGCAGACAGGGCTTCCTTGTATCTCCCTGGAAAAGCACTGCCAGGCTTTACTGACTTGAGCAATGACTTCAAATTACTGGAGTGATGGTCAACTCTGCTCAGAGAGGCAGTGGAAATGAAAGGGCTAATGCTTTTAAGGTTCCTTGAAAATTAGAAAGGTCGAGTATGATGTCCACACTAGTCGCTTGCTTCTCCTGCTGCTGCAGCACTGTTTGCTCTGATAGCGCTCTGCCCTTCAAGTCTCCCCAGACCCATCACATTGGTGCTGCAGCCTCTCTTGGGGCAGCAATCCTGCCCCTCTGCTGTGATGATGCTCCTTGCTTGGTCCTTACGCATGTATATCCTGTTTGTGTGGGCTGGGAAGCTTTCAATCATCGGTTCTCATTTCAAAATGAAAAAGGAGGGCTGAGGGGAAGCAAGAATTACAGAAGGAGTTTAGGAGAAAACTGGGAGGTGGGAAGAAACATGGAGGAACCCCTTCTGGAAACACCTGCTGTAAGCAACCCCCTCTCCACCACTCTTCATGGAGACCCCAGGAGGTACCGTCACATCTTGGCTCTGGAGGAGAGGGGATATCCTTAACATCACTTCTTAAGGTATTTTGGCCTAGCATCCGGTCCCCTCTTCCGCTCCCTGAGTTCCTGTCCCCTGGAATGAGTGGTGACCTCAGCTCTCTCAGTGAGTTGTAAAATGCACAGATACGAGATCTCCCTACAGTCCCTTCTAGGCCAGTGGGCTACTTGGTTCATTTCCTACGCCTAGAAATAACCTGTTATTTCAGCAGATCCTTCCCATTGCTGAAGTTAGCCTCCCCAAGGGTACTGTGTTTTTTGCTTTGACTCATAAACCCCTTCTTCCTCCTCCCCAGGACAGGAAGAGTCCCAGTCCCCAGTGCAGCAGGGGCTTGGTGCGATGCTACCCCACTGCGAAGAGCTGGCGCAGTCCTCAGCTGAACAGGTCCTCAGTTGCCCACATGACAGCCTCCAGCTGTAGCATCCTACCCTTAACGGGGAGCTCTGGGCCATATAGACCACCTGCAAACGTCTTCCCCTGTGCTCTTGGGCCAGCAGAGCCCTATGGCCTTGACACAGGGCGTGCTGCCTGCTGGGACTGAGCCTGGCTCCTGGGCTGATGGATGGTGAGCAAATATGGTCCATCCAGGAAGAGCAGGTGCAGATAAATTTGGAGTTTAAGAAGCCGGAAGAGGATTTACAGCTGCTGGAAACCAGCTGCTGATGCTGGAGTTGCCTGGGAAGAGGGTGTGTTGCAAAGTGAAGCGCAAGGTTGCAGGAGCAGAAAGGACTAAACAGGGAGTGAGGGGAGGGAGTGAAGTCAGTGAAGAGCATCCGGAGTTGCTACTGAGGTAAGGTAAACCTTATATAGCAGTTCCTGCTCTGCTCTGGGAACAGACAAACAAGGCCTTCCTTCCTCCTGGCTTCCTCCACATCAGGAGCTCTCCTTTTGGGGAGAAGACAGTCAAGCCACTCCTCCCACGTTGCTCTCCATGTCTGATGGTGGTGACTCACCTGGCCCTTGCAATGCTCCTTATTTTCACACCTTCCTGCCGAGCATCCTGCTGGAGGGCAGTGCAGGGAGCTGGGCAGAGTGGCAGGGAGAGGAAGGGCCACTGTGGCTGGCAGCATGGGACCCACGCAGGACATCACCCTACATTGGCACAGAGAGGCCACACAGTGTCCGGTGCTGGTTTGTGCCAAGACTGCAAAGCACCTGCTTGCATCCCAGCATGGTATCACTGTAAAACTCCTATTTTAGTCTGAGAAAGTGCAGAAGAATAGACCCAAAATCTCACTGCAAAGTCACAACAGGTGCCAGGTGCCACCGCCATCGTGGGTGAGCCTGACACACAGTGTGTTGTGGGCTGGTGGCTGCGGACAGGGACTGTCTGTAACTCTGCAGGGTGCAGGCTTGCACGTTCCTCCTGCCCCGGGTGAGAACAGTGGCCGTGCCCTGTGGCCTTTTTGCTCAGAGTTTCCTTTTGTGCCTGCGGGACAGAAGGCCCGTTGTGTGTGCAAGACGCAACGACGGCCACCCTGGCATTTTGGGGTGGAAGGGAGGAGAGATGGTAGTGAGACCTGCGCCCACGCCACCGCAGCACGCCGCTGGATCCCCGCAGCCATCCTTGCTCTGCTGCAAGCGCTGAAGCTCTTGCTGCGCTTGGGGACAGGTTAAAGGAATTCTCCCAGGCCTTCCTCCTCAGGATATCTCCTTCCTCAAGACTAGACCAAAAGCATTTGTGTTAACCCAGTGCTGCTTCATTTCCCTATTGCCGGCTCCTCTGAGGTACCCCTTCACTGCCAGGGGTATGGTAGGATGAGATTTTGCAGTTGCCTCTAGACCTTGACCTCTAGAAAAATCTCAATTTCTTCAATCAAAGTCAAGTTTTGCCACCCACAAAGGCAGCATCTGCCCTTCTGGGAGTTCCCATGAGCTCTGCCCGAGGCTTGGGGTGGAAGGAGGCCTGGAAGGAGGTACGGTGTGCAGGACTGCAGGAAGATGTGCTCTAGGCGAGGACTGCCATGACTTGTTGGAGCTGTCTACAGTGTAAGCCCATGCACAAGCCCTTCTGAATTTCCTTCTTTGTTTCCCGTGGTCACGTCAGCGTCTCTTCATTCTCTCTGGAGATGATTCTGCTTCCGTTGCTGCAATTTCCTGTGTTTCTCTCTCTCCCCCTCATGCCTGCAGAGCTAGGCAACATCAGCACAAAAACAGGATTTGAGCTGCTTGAGAATTACCCTGATAACAATGACTGAGGAGACAGTATGTTGGCTGGGATCTTCCCCTGAGTCAGACCTAGCCGGGGCCCCCAGCTGGCTTGTGGCAACTGCAGGCACCCTTGTGCCTAGACAGCCCTGGGGCCACTTGCTCAAGGTGGGAATTTCAGGCAGGAGAAATAACCAGCCAGAAGAGGGGAACTCCTAGAGCCTGCTGGCAGGTCATTCCAGCCCTGCACCTTTGCTGTGATGGCAAGCAAAACCAGCCCCGAAACCATCTCCATGACAGCGCCGTATGTGCCTGAAGACAACAGAGAAGCAGGGACCAATACACATTCTTCATTACAAATCCAAATCCGTTTCTTAGGGGAAATTTTCAGGGGGGCAGCTGAAAGCATTTGCAATCCAGCTCCACCCATGGCCAGAGCTCAAGGCAGCTCTGGTTTGCAGGCAAGAGCTCTCTCTTGTGCTAACGTGTCTAAGAACTACCTTGCGCTCCCAGGACAGCACTGGTCCACAGGGCAGCACGACCAGAGAAAATGTGCCTTAGCTGTCCCTCACTGGCTGGAATTTCCTCTGAGAGGGATGCAAATCCCTGTAAACATGCTCCTGTGTAACCCTGGCAGGACATGCACATCTGCCCCTCAGCCTTGGCATGCCTGAGGGAGAGCTGGAATTGCTTAGCATCCTGGATGGAGATTTGAGATTAGGGGAAGGCTCAGACTATGGACAGATAACCTCACCAAGACCAGGCTCTGCTCCTGGAAGAGAGCCACTAGCACACTCCTCCTAGAAGCTGCTGCCCTTCCAGCATGCTGAGGAAGTCCTGGATAAAAGTATTGCCTTATTTCCTTCATGCAAAACCAGCCGGTGCTGCTGATGCAAAGAAGGGGTCTAGCAAACGTGGCTGATTTTGCCTGAAGCAAATTAGGAAGCACATGCACGAACTGATCTGCTGGCAGATCTGGAGGCAGTGACAAGCACTGGGAAAGCTGTAGTGAGGGAGCACAGCTGGATCCCAAAGAAGATGTGTCTATAGCCTTGCTCTGGCTTGTTTAGTAAGTTGCGTTCGTGCACTTGCGTGTGTCTGCAGCCCATCCCCCTTGCAGGTGCTTTCTCTACACAAGTGCTCCCTTCTCCTCATATGGCAGAGACCTGTAGTTTTGGGGGGCGGAAAGGTAGTGCCTGTTTTTAAGACTGTACTGCTTATCTATACCCAGCCACAGTCCCTCATGCAGAAACTAAAGGAGATCCAGCTAAACAGTCCTAGCTGAGATCAAAATCAGATAGGGACCCTAACCAGCAAAAACTGACTCTGGAAAACACGCACACAAAAAACATCTGAGCTCTGGAAACTGCTCTGCCTCACTTCAATGATGAGCTTGATAAAGCAACCTGCAGTGATGCCTCCAGCTGTAGACCTGACCTTGCTACTTTAAGGAGGATCCCAGCAGTTCACACTGGCCCCGGATCTCCAGCATATGCCCAGCATCTGGAACCCCATAGGAGCAAGACCATGCATAGGCATGAAGCTGTCCTGGGAGAATAGCAGGATTTTAGTCCCAGATTTACCAATGGTCCGGCTTATCCACCTTTTTGTGGAAAGAGTAAAAGAGCTGAACTCTGAACTTTGGCCAGCATAGGAGGTCTCTAACCAACAGAGGCAGGAAATAGCTACAGTGAGCTAATAAATAAATGGTGCAACTGTAGCTCTGCCTTACATGGTCTTCATGGGGAATTTCCTTTGTTTTTTAGATCAGCTATTTATACCTTGAACTGTAAAAATGATGTCAATGAAGTTGACCACAAAGAAAACCAGCCCCAAGAATTTTTGCAGGGCTGAGAGACATCCTTGAGCAACTAGCTCTCAGAGACTGTTTACAAGAC